>CAUZXS010002712.1:185000-241926 GCA_963585895.1 Sepioteuthis lessoniana
ATTTGCGAACACATTTTATGGATAGCAAAAAAAAATGAGATAGATAGATAGATAGATAGATAGATAGGGTCTGATATAAAATGAAAAAAGACTTTGCAGGATAATATAAAACAGCCAGTATTTTTGCTTCATATTCAAGAAATAAAAATTATTTTCTAGGTTTCTTTTTTTATTACTTTAAGCATAGTCACCTCTTTTTTTTAAACTCCGCCTTTGGCGACCATTAAACTGGTTATCAAATCCCATCCTTTCAAATTAATTTTATAATCTATTACAGATAAATTAGTAGAGGTACTCTATAATGATCATTTATTTCCCTTCAAAAATCATAATGCAAAGAAAAGAGTAAATGCAGACCCCACACAATAACTGTTAAATTGCATATGCTTTATTTACAAAGAACATTCTAATGCACAAAATGTGCTACAAAATAAAACTCACTGTACTATTCCTGCTGTGTTAGAGCAACTTACAATGTTTATTCAAACGTCTTGAAACTAAAGTTGTATTTACCAAGACAGAAATGAACAATGAATGAAACGTTAGTTTTCCTAGCAATGCGTGATGACTTCAAAAATTCCCGTTACTGATGTTGTATTTACCAAGACAAAAATGAACAATGAATGAAACGTTAATTTTCTTTTTATTATTGAGAATATTCGGGCTATTGACCCCATCTTTACTGTCGAACTCGGAAGTCCGTACAAAATCTCAAATTGAACCCTTTATTTGAACTATAAGGATCATCATCATCATCATCATCATCATCATCATGTCATACCATCACAACGGATATCACTGACCCTCTCTCGTCACCTCCCTCTATTGTCCATCGCTTCCGGTAGGTCTTTAAGGCTACATCCTCTATCAGCACAGAACTGTTGTATGTAGGTTCTAGCTGGTCGTCATGCTTTTTCTCGTCCATGTGAAGGGGTACACAGGAGTATGTCACTTACGAGTTCGTCCCTACTTCTCCAGCAGTGTCCCGCATGTCTGGTTCTAACTTGGATATTTTTCGTGATTGTTCGTAAGTGTTCGTACAGCTGCTGTTTTGTGGGATGCTGCTTCCAGGAATTGTTCAATATCGCTCGCAACATTCTTGTGTAGTTGCCGTCAAGCTTTTTCTCCATACGTTTTGTTAGCGTCCATGTAATGCATCCATATAGCAGTAACGACACGGACGCTGCTTGGAAAAAAATGCGTTTTATTTTATTGGTCAGATCTGACTTCCATATGACCGATAGCCGATTGATAGCTGTCCATGCCTTTGCTACTCGCGTGTTGATGTTTGTCTCGGTTGATGAGACACTGCTTCCTAAGTAGGTAAACTTGTCTACTAGCTTCAGAGAGCTACCGTTTATAGTGGAGACGTCGCCTGTTTGATTAAAGTGCATATACGTGTGCGTTGATATGAAGGCCTATGCCTGCAGCTGCTCGTTCTATTGAGCAGACTGTTCCAGTTCTCTTAACCATGATCAGGTACAAGTGTTAAGTTATTGTAAGTATTCCTTGTTAGTCTTACTTGTTATTGGGATTGAACCGGCAATCTCCAGATGATTTTACTCAATATCACCTTCCAACCAAACTTCTTATTCACTGCGCCATATGTCATGTGGTTCAAATAAAAAGTTCAGTTCGAGATTCTGAACGGACACGTGAAGAAGGCCGAAGAACATAGACGAGACGTTGTGATTATAACAGTAAGTAAAAGTTAGTAAAGTCGTCGACCGTTGTCGAGGGCGACCAGAAGGCTCCCTTTTCAATAGCTACTACACAAAGGTACTATTTACTCAACCCCTCCGCTCGGGCAGGATATGACACAAGGTCAATTTTTAAGCGGAGTTTAACAGGTTTGAATTCAGAGTTTTCCTTCTCCTAGACTAGTTGCCTCACCAAGGCTACTACACAAAGGTGTAGGGGAGGGCGCTACTCCTTTCCCTGAATTGCTCCACTTTACCCTTGATACGTAATGCTGAGTGTTAAGCAAGGAAGTATCAAGTACCCTTTTTAAAGTCTTTGGTATGACGCGACCTGGGATTGAATCCAGGTCTCCCAGACTATTGACCCACGAGACCAATGAGCTAGTTATAAATTAAATAACAATAAAGATGAGGTCAATAGTCCGAATATTCTATGTAATAATAATTATCAAGCTTCTTCTCAGAAATTTAGACAGTTAATTTTCTTCTTCGAAATAGTCTAGTCGTCATTCAACACAAATATTCCTGCAACCTTTTCCCTTGGTGGAAATACATCGGGCGAGTATAGAGGGCGCTGCCTTAGTAGGATCCTTTGTTTTACCAAAAACATTTCAAGAAAAAAAAAAAAACTCGAAACTGGTATCAACTTTTTTTTTTTCAAATTAGCACAAATCTATCTTGACAATAGTCTCACGTCTAGACATCATTCTGAGCGCCACTTTATCATATAAGTTATTCAGCCTTGCTCAGGTTTTCATTTCGATCCAAAATTTTAAAATTTCAAAGATTTAAACCTTCATTTCTAGACACTTTTCAATAATACCACGTAAATACAAAAATTGGATCTGTCTTTAATTGGAATCATTTTGAGATTAGGCTTCTTAATCTTCGGGGCCCGTGGCGCAGCGGATAGAGGCGTTGAGTCTCTATGGTTCCAGGTGAGCATTGTCAGAAGATAGCCGTTTCAAATCCTACCCAAGCCGGCCAGAGGTTTACTTGGTCAAAAACGTGGTGCGATAGACAACAACTATGGAAGGCAGTAATTACTGGGGATACGGTTACAAATATTACAAGACTCAGCATTCCTATCCGAGGTCGCGGTAAATCACCCGAAGAAGGCCAGAGGTGAAATTTGGCCGAAACGTAGTGAAAGAAAAAACAACACAAAAAAAACCTACCAAGATGAGGACAAAAAGTCCGCAATAAATAAAAATTAATTCTCAAAAATTGGATCATTATAAAATTAATATACCCAGTTGGTAGAGGCTGTAGAATACACCGACTGCACATCTGCAGAGGGGTAAGACCTCCCCAACGAGTGTCCTGATATGACACTAAACAATCTGATGGTGAGGTTCCAGTGATGCTGGGGCTTTGGGGAATACGGAGTACCCCTTCATTGCCATTGTTCCAAGGTCTACTTTGGCCCGGCGTATTAGCACCTGATAGGGCCCTATCAATGGCTTAAATATAACCAACGGCATACTTATGTAAACTGAATTGTTTGAAAAAACTAATTAGCTTGATATAGAAATGATTTTGACAATTAAACTGTTCTTGCATATAAACTACCTACTTATGCTAAACTGAATTATTTGAAATGGAACTGTTTTTTGATATTGAAATTTTACTTACACTAAACTGAATTGTTTAATATAGAACTGTTTTGACATTTAACAGTGTATAAACAAAATATGAACTAATACTAAACTGAATTAACTGAATTAGAACTACTTGACTAAACTGAATACCTTGAAATAGAAATGTTTTTCCCAATTAAACTGTACTTACATTTAAACTGCATACTTATCCTAAACTGAAGTGTTTGAAATAAAACTGACTATTTGTATAAAAATAGATTTGGCATTAAATAACCTACAAAGGTTGATATGCCATAAAACCCAACCAACCAACCAACCAACTATAAAATTAATAGCTGAATATCGATTTGTTTAATTCATCAAATTTTATGATTTCATTTTAATTAATGTTGTAAGAGAGCCTCCAATGACTCACTGGAACTGTTGATGATGAGATATGAAAATATAGATCAGCTTCAAAACGGTGAGTGTATTGTTAGGTATACTACAATGACTTATAGGCTCTGTTTATCATGAGCAGTTCAAATTCTTATTAGTTTCTTTAGGACTGTGATTGAATTGCTCAAGAACCTCTGATGACATTGTCTGCATCAAATTCATTCTTTTTAAGGTATCAATAATGCACTCTGAACTTTACAGATTGTTTATCATGATTTATAGTCAAATATAAGCTGAATGATAAATACAGAGGAATTATAAATAAAACTTTAGAAATTTCTCTTTGTTGGACGATTATAAATCGGGAAATATTTCATGAGTAAATTGATCTCTCTCTCTCTCTCTCTCTCTCTCTCTCTCTCTCTCTCTCTCTTTACACACACACACACATATATATATGTGTATATATATATATATGTATAAAGAAAGTAGAAAAACAGAATAATCCAAATTAGATGAGTTCATTTTGATGTAAAGCCAACGTTAAACATTTCAGTTTTTATAACCTTGTTCATACTGTCGGATTCAGATCCATATTTATTTCCATATATATATATATATATATATATATATATATATATATATATATATATATATATACGATCTTCATCCTATAAACAAGTGGCAAGCGAGTTTGCAATAGGAAATACTGTTTGGTTGGGATTTTTGTTTAATAGCATATCAACCTTTGTTGGTTATTTAATGCCAAAGCCATCCTTGTAAAAGAAGACCAGTGATACTATTTAACCCATCGTTGAGAGGATAAGAGGGTTCATAATTTTCTTTCGTGTATTTGTCCGAAAGTGAATGTAATACCATGACTGGATTTCGAACTCGTTTACTTCGTGGCTGCAGTTCAGCACTTTAGCCACTACAACACGGGACTACCACAGGAAACACAATTTACAGTTGCACTTTTTTCAAGAAAATCAGTATTGACAAATCTTTTCATTTTCTGGAGGTCTGTCAGCATGACCGTCTTTACTGACCGCTGCGCCCGGAACTTTTTCTTTACTAGAGAGTCAGTGAGTTTTCACTCCATTGAGTGTCTTCTCAATTCAGGCTAAGAGTGGCAAACACTTGTTTGGCCGATTAGTAATTTTTTTTTTTTTTTTACTAAACCATGCTTCTGTGAACACATCTCTCGATCTTCTGTAAATTTCACATGGTTTGCTTTTCTCAGCCTGCAAAATTTTGATGACAGACCTCTGCTCAAGCCTGGAGAATTCTGTATTGATTTGCCGTCATTTTTTAATAGCCTCAAAACGAATATTTTTCCGAAATTAAAATAATTTTTTGCTATGAGACAATTCTAAACAAGGTAGAATTTTTAGAAAAAAAATATTTTGCCTTTTCTCCTCAAAAATGTCTCCCTATTTATTGATGCATGAAGCGCTAATTTTAACAAATTTCTACAGCCAGAACATTTCCGTCGAAAAGAGGCACTAAATTCACTATAATTTAGAAGATCTCTTTTTTTTCTTTTTTTTTTTTACAAACACAGCATCAATTCGAGAGACGATGAAGATAAATAGATATTATGTCTTGAAACCCATTCGCTAAATGGACTCAACAATTAACTAAACCACTCCATAAGTATTAAATTCTCACCGTGAAATACTTATTAATATGTTTTGAAAAATTGTTATTCAAAATTCTTTACCTTTTAGGCTGATCATCCTATTTAGTAACATCTTGAAAAAAAACTAAACAAAAATATCGGAATCTATTTATAAACCCATGCAAAATCGAATGATCATATTGTCTAGTTTTAAAGTTGCTATTCCTCTTTGGTTTGGTTTGGTTTTATGGCATATCAACCATTGTAGGTAATTTAATGCCAAATCAATTTTTATACATATAAACAGTTCTATTTCAAATAATTCAATTTTGTATAGGTTGTACGGTTTAGTTCTATTTAACCTTCAGATAGAACCCTATCAAGTGCTATCACCCTGGGACAGAGTGGAACTGGAAGCGATGGCAATGAAGAGGTATTTCATATTTCCCAAAGCTCCAGCATTACTATAGCCTTTCCATCGGTCTGTTTGTTTGTTTATCCAGGACACTCGCTGGAGGAGTCTTACCTCTCTGCAGAGATGCAATCGGTGTATTCTACAGTCCCAGCCATCTAGGCCTGCTATTCCCTTTATACTGTTTTTTTTTTTCACTACTATAAGTATTCCTCAAAAAATTATATATATATATATATATATATATATATATATTCGTGTATATATAGGTGTGAGTGTGTATATATATAAATATATATTTAGTGAAATAAACAAATCGTTAGAAAAGATGTTTTTTTATCAGAAAAGTGCTCAATTACTGGACAGTTGCGCAGGATAAAATCCAAACTGAAAAAATGTTTTCATTTTAATCTCATGAGTATAAGTTTAGAAAAAATGTAATCTTCATATGAAACATGCCTTCTTCGGGCCTTTTCTAGCCTTCGTTAAGCAATCGTTTCGCAGTTAGACTGAATTTAAAACCTGACTAATATTGTTCAGACAATTTGGTATACGATTCTTTTTCACAAAAGGTGTAGCTTGCTCTTAACAAGACGTCGTTCATTCGCAAAACTTTCGTTTAGATACTGCTCATCATCAATGCCGACGAACAAACTTTATGTGTGTGTGTGTGTGTGTATGAAAGTATCTGGAAGGTGTGTAATGTGCCTACGTTTACCGGTTTAGATTTTTGCTAAACCATCTCCAAGGTGATGCTAGAATGCAATATTATAATGGTTCATCTAAAAATTATTCTTAGATGATAAAGTTAAAAAATTCTCAACGTTTTATCATTGTTAAAAGCTCTCTTTTTTAAAAAAGAATATTGTGACGTCACTTGTTTTCGAAAAAGATTTTCATAAAGGATGTTTTTGCAAAGAAGTTTTTTTTTCATTTTAAACTGTTATATGAATTTTTTTTCTTCTAAAACAATATCTAAGTGTGTAGTTAAGATTTTTTTTAATTTAAGTTTTCCGAAAAATAATAACTATTATTATTTTTTATTTTCATCTTATATGAAATAATTTTATTTGTTGTAGTTGGCTAACACTATCTATTCAAGAAAATATTTTGATTATCAAAACTATTAAAAATATGTTTAATTTCTATAAATAATTAATAAATAAAACTTATCTAAATAAGAGATATTATGACTATTTAGAACTATTTCATCAAATAAGGACGTTAGTAGAAAATACTGAGTTTTTATTTGATAATCTGATAATTAGAAATAATGCTAGATTCAACAATCTTTCTATGTTATTTATTTTGTATATTAACAAAAAATCTTTTAAATTAAAACTAAAAACGTTTCTGAATAAGATTTTACAAACGTGGTTCTGTCATCATTGATTTTGAAATCTCGGATGTGTTCATAAATGCGTTTTTTGATCGATCTTGTATTCTCAACAATATAGTCTTTATCACAACCCAAACGTGTGATTGAATACTCGCCAGCTTCAGATTTTTTATGATTCTTGTTCTTCCTGTTATTAATCATGTTCCTGATTATTTTAGAAGATTTGTGTTACTGCTCGGATTGTAAGATTGTTTCGATTTTTTTCAGTGATGTGAGAAGCTGAATTATTAGGTAAAATAATCTATCTATGTAAAATATTATTATTGGAAATATTGTTATTGGAATTGTTTTGAAAACCTATTCATTTTTGAATTTTAAAAGTTTTTATTTTATATTTATTTGTATAAAGGTTTTGGAATATTGAACCTATGTAAAGGAAATTTTCAGTCAATCAAGTATATATATATATATATATATATATATATATATATATATATATATATATAATTAACTTAACTGGCTTCCTGTTGATTCGATAAGGTGAAACTTTAGTAGAAGATTTCCGACACGCGATTTAAGTTAATTTTATAATTGGCTCCACTTGTGTTGAGCACTTTTGTAATTGTAGCATTGCAGGATTCTCGGAAGGTTTTTAGTTTTTTTTGACCAACTGACTGCGTATCCCTTGATTTTTTTCAAGGGGTCGAACGAGGTTGACCTTTTCTTTCTTTTTGACCTATATTTTTTCTTTTTCCCCCGGGCGGTGATTCGAGATACTTTTATCTCTTGTTGCTGGCGGGGGTTTTTTCGTTTTTTTTTTTTTCTGGTACCGTGAATGCTGATAGATATTAGATTAGTAAATATATATATATATATATATATATATATATATATGTATATATATATGTGTATATATATATATATATGTATGTATGTGTGTGTGTGTGTGTGTGTGTGAATGAATCGTTTAAAAATTTGGCGTAACAAATTTGAAAGGCTCTAAGGTAAAAATAAAAGTCTATGATTATTCTATATCTTATTCTGATGATATGATGTGAGTACAAAGGGATATGGTCATTTTTGTTAGTGGATCAATGATAAACTTTAAATTCTCATCGTTTATCAATAATATATCTTTAAAAAAATTAATAAAAGGTGTTGGTTTCTATGTAACACTATGTAGGTGGCCCGCCAAGCAGACGATTCCTTAGTCTGTTTTGGCGCGAAACTAGACAAAGGGTTTTGGAATTGAAATCTCGGCGTGGCCGGAAGTGGTAACGGGACGCGAGAAGAGAGTTAGTTGGAAAAGGAGCTCGAGAAGGCAGTTGGCGACGGGACACGGACAGGGGCAGTCGACTCCGGACACCGTAGCAGAGAGGCGAGTCAGCATGACATGAGGGTCCAGCCACAGTGAGGGAAGATGAGTCTACATTCCAGTAGCTTTGTGGAATTTTCGCTAGTAACCCACGCTAGCGTTAGTCTATATATGCTATCTGCACATGCACAAGGTGTTACAGAACTCCCTTTCTGCACTTGAGTAACCCTAAGCATATTGTTCGTTTTGTTCGTTTGTTCTTTTTTTTCCTCCTGCTCCCTCGATTGTATTCTTGTAGTGGCAAGAAATGTGCGTTACCCCTATCGGGACCACTAGTTGATCACCGGCCGTAAAGAAGTGAAATGGTTAGAGAGGTTGATGTAACGTGTGGGGGCCGAAGGGGTAACGTCACATCTAGTTCATAAGAAAAATACACGGTGGGTTGTGTTTTTAGTTTCTCAGTAATTTTTGTGAAGTAATTATTTTCTGGATATATAAACTAAATATCACCGATGTAAAGAAAATAGTTAGAATCTTAGGGTATTAGAAAATTTTAAAAGACCTGATTCAAGAGTTTCAAGAAATTCAAGAATCAGACAAGCAAGGACCCCATTAAGAGGCAAGCCCATGGGCAAAGCGAATTTTACTTATAAAAATATTACTATAATAAAAAAAGCAATGGCCTGAGCATCGGGTGCAAATTTTGATTATTTTGTTAACAAGTGAAATTAATGTAATATTAGTTATCTAAAAATGATTTTCTAAACGTTTAATGTATTTACTTACTGGAATATTAGTATATAAAGATTTATGTCAAGATTAATTTCTCATTTATTTTGTTGAGTAATTACCAAAATGTTTAACATAGGAACTACTAATGATACCTAAAAGAAGGGTTAGTATTTTCACTAAAGGTTTGGCAATTTTATGAGAGGTTTTTCCGATGCCAGAAATAATTAGTCTTTAAGGAATTCTAGGTTTTTTTGTTTCCCAAAGAACTTATATTTTATGAATTATAATTAGAGAAAACCAGAATTTGTCTCCTTTCATAATCTTTAAAAATATATCTAACACTTGTTAGATTATTTTTTTTATAACGGAACAATATCAACATTAATTGAACGGTAAGAATTTTGGAAATATTTTGTTTCGTTTTTCATTTGAAAAGAAATTTTCGGACGAAGCATTATAACATCATATTCAAACATCGCCTTAAAGATGATTTAATGAAACAACAAAAAAAAAACAATGTTAAGCGATGACATATTGTAATAAATAAATAAATACAACATCCGAAAAAAGAATTTTTTTTCCATATTTTAATATTTACACACCTTCGAATTTATTTCCATCTCTCTCTCTCTCCCTCTTTCTCTTTCTCTCTCTCCCTCCCTCTCTCTCTCTCTCTCTCTCTCTCTCTCTCTCTCTTCATATATATATATATATATATATATAGTTTGAGTCAGTGTAATCTTCCAAGCAAAGCTTTGTTAATTCTACAATATGGATATACCTCATAGACGCTTACAGAGCATATAGAGAAAAAGCTCGGCAGGCACTGCACAAGTATGTTACGAGCTATATTAAACAAGTCCGGGAAGAAACATCCCACAAAACACCAGCTGTACGGCCACCTACCTCCCATCTTTAAAACCATCCAAATAAGACGAACAAGACATGCAGAACACTGATGGAGAAGCAAAGACGTACTCATAAGCGACGTTCTCCAATGGGCTCCTTCATACGGACGTGCTAGTGTTGTCCGACCAACAACAACCAATCAACAACTGCTCTTTATGGACACACGATGTAGTCTAGAAGACTTGCCGGAAGCCATGGATGATAGAGACGAATGGCGAGAAAGAGAGTCAAAGGAGGAGATTATATATATGTTGTATCGTGGTAAGGAAGAGATACACAGTGAAATAAAGAGTTAATTATTTATTAACTGATGTGGTACAGTCTAACAAATATTATAAGTCTCCCGCTATTACGATATTACGTCTGAAGTTGGTCTGTCTACTGACCGAGATCTTTCAATACCCGACGCGCCTAAGAAACACGCCGTCTTTTATACCTCCGAGATACTGGAAGTTACGTGGTACGAGCCACGTCACTACTATATATATAAATATAGATATTGTCATCCACAGACAGTCTATTTCGTTGTATCACAACTCTTTTAGGAGGTGCCCGTGGTGTAATTGTTATCGTCGTAGGGAATAGACACAGCGACTCGAGTTCAAATCCTGGACGAGACTGATTGCATTTCACATAGCACTAATACCCTTGGGAAAGGTATGAATACAATTATTCTCCCTCCAGCTATGGGTAAATAGTAGGACAGACTAGGTTCTTCAGCCTTGAGGAGGCAACTAGTCTAGGAGAAGGAAAACTCTAAATTCAAACCTGTTAAACTCCGCTTAAAAATTGACCTTGTGTCATATCCTGCCCGAGCGGAGGGGTTGGGTAAATAGGATCACAACTCTTTAGTGTGGCAAGACACGTGAGACACTACAAGCCGGGATCGAAACCCGCCTAACTTTACACCAGGCTGATGACATCCCGCTAAGCCAACACCACGACTCAACATCAGAACGTATATGTATCAAGTTGGGTTTGTTGACATTTTTGCCTTTATCGGATACCGAAGTGCCCAATTCGTTCGAAGAGCTTTGGATTACGCGAGTGGCAACCGTTATATTCCTTCTCCAGAGTGCTCAACCCCCGGTGGGGAGAGCATATTTATATATAAATAAGTAAAGTTGTCGACCGTAGTCGAGGGTCACACGAAGGCTCCTTTTTCAATAGCTACTACACCGAGGTGTAGAGGAGGGCACTACTCCATTCCCAGGATTGCTCCACTTTACCCTTGATCCACGCCTTATAGTGCTGAGTGCTAAGCAAGGTGGCATCAAGTACCATTTTTTGAGTCTTTGATATGACTCGACCTTGTATTGAACCCCAGTTTCCCGGACCATAGGCTAACACTATATATATATATATATATAATCTCCTCACTTGAAATCAGATAAACTTTGTATGAGACCCCCTTTAACCGCACCTTATCTCTGGGTGAAACAGTACTACTAGTGTCCTTCTTAAAGGATGGTTTTGGTATTAAATAACCTGCGAAGGTTGATATGCCATTAAACAAAGGAAACCAAACAAAGACACACTCTGCAATAAGACATACTTTTTTCTGTTACTCTTGGGATATCTAAAAAACATTTGTGAACTCTGTTTTTTATTGATCCTTCATTGTTGTTCGAACTTATCTTAAAGTTAAATGTTCTTCTCAATCATTAAGTTTCGATCAGACTTAAGAACTCAACTAAGACAACAAGAAATCAAAAAGAAGAAAAACACTTCAAAAGAAGTTTACGAGCTGTTTTTTTAATAATTCATACATCAGAGAAAGACTTCTACTTAAGCATCTATGATAATCTTTATCAATTCATCGTATAAATAAGAAGGTTTCGTTTCTATTATAATTAACTTCCATGCTTAACATTCACAACAAGGCGTGTCCTCGTGGTGTAATGGTTAAAGTGCTGGATCGTAGTAAGCGAGTTCGTACTCCAGTCGCGCTATTACGTTCACTTTCGGCAAATACTCTTGGGAAAGGTATGAACCCCCTTATCCTCCCAGCTATGGGTTAAATAGTACCACTACTGTTCTTCTTGAAGAATGGCTCTGGCATTAAATAACGTACAAAGGTTGATAAGCCATTAAACAAAGAAACCAAACCATTCAAAAGTTAACATTTTTTTTATTTCAGTTAATAGCATTGAATTATGATAATTTCTTTTTGCATTAACAAATAATTTAGGTCAATGTCATTATTCAAGGACAGTGATTACATGTAATAAATTCAAATTGAAACAAAAATCGTTTTTTTTTTCTTCTTTTTAAATTAATACGGTTAAAATATATTTTAAATTACTATGCACATTGGCCCACTTACTTTCTTTTTCACCAAATCAGCAGTAGCTGACTACTCTGAACATATTTCATTTGGAAGTGACATATCACTTTATCATGGAAAGAGGTCATTGTAAATTCTATTTTGTATATGAGAGTTACAGGTTTTTAAAGGTGAATGTCTGCTAACAAGTTTCAAATGTACATTACTATAGATATAAATTCACTGGGTCTCTTAAAAGTGTTTGTTTGTTTGTTTGTTTGTTTGTTTGTTTGGTTTTGTTTTATGGCTTATCAACAATTGTAGGTTATCTAATGCCAAATCTATTTTTATACATGAAAACATTTCAATTTCAAACAAATTTCACTTTAGCATAAGTACACTGTTTACATGTCAAAACAGTTCTATTTTAAATAATTCAGTTTAACATAAGCACACAGTTTAGTTCTTTTTGACTCATAGATAGGACCCTATCAGGTGCTACCACTCTCGGCCAGGGTGGACCCGGAAGCGATGGCAATAAAAGGGTAATCCGCATTCCCCAAGGCTCCAGCGTTACTCGAGCCTCACTGTCTGATTGTTTAGTGTCATATTCAGGACACTCGTTGGGGAAGTCTTACCCCTCTGGAGAGATGCAGTCGGTGTATTCTACAGCTCCAACCGACAGAGCCACAAAAGTCTTTTGCATGATACGACTGAAAGTAATAATACGTTAAATCTAATAAATAAAGAGGCTTTTTATTTTGTATTGAATAAGTTCTATAGAGTAATGGATCCATACCTGGATCCTTCAGAATACACACCACTGACACATGCGTATATATGTGTGTATAATTAAAATTTTCGTCAGGATATATGGTCGTGGTTAATTTTGGACACCTCAGTTCTGAGTGTTTCAGCTCTGTGTGTGTGTGTGTGTGTGTGTGTGTTTACCAACACGGACAGGATGTGAACCCAGGTTAATTTTTTAAGTAGGTTTGAATTAGAGCGGTTGGTATGCTAAGGTTAAAGAGCCCAGTCTACTGTTCTCTTTACCGATAGCTGGACAGAGAACTGTTGGATACATAACTTTCTCAACCTTAAGTGAAATGCACACAGTATCGTTCAGGATTTAAACTGGGGTCATCGTGTCCATTTTCCAAGACAAACGTTACACTATGAGCGTATATATATATATATATATATATATATATATATATATATATCAGAAAGTTAAGTAAGTGAATAAGTTGGCTGACCACAGTCGAGGGCGACCCGCAGGCTCTTTTTTCAGAAGCTACAACACCGATGTGTAGAGGAGAGTGCTATTCTTTTCCGATGATTGATCCACTTTCCATTCATATATATCTAATAATGCTGAGTGTTAAGCAAGAAGGTATTAAGTACCATTTTTGAGTCTTTGGTATGATTCGACCTCTGATTTAACCACCCCCCGAACAATCAACGAACACTCTAAACAATAATATAGTTATCGGTTTGATATATTTATACATAAAATGAGTTTGATATCGCTGAGAGAGCATATATAGATCTAGATTTGAATGGTATCGATACAGAGTTCACGGAGCATGATGACTGTCAGTTTCTCGCTTATGTTGTGGGGTTTAAAGGTTTTTATGAAGGTCAGTGGCTAAGGGCAAGGCTGTGTTGCCGTAAGATATGACTCCATATTTTGGTTATATTATTTTACCCCACGTTGACTGGCTGGCGCAATGCCTTGCCCAAAGAAAGTCCAAAAGAAATATACAAAAAGAAAAGATAAAAACAGATAAGAGACGAAAACACTTCTTTCATACTTTCCTTTATTTACTTGGTGAATGGACTAACCAACGCTACATCCCAAAACATAGCGTGGTGTCCAAAACACCAGACAGTAAAATCGGTGTTGTCGGTTCGACGTCACTACCCGAAAAAGCGGTCGGTTCACAGAAAACCTGAGTATTTATCTCTCTTCACCGGCTCCAAATTCGCCACTCCAAAATCATTCTAATTTTGGCGCGACCGCTTCCCATTGGCTACTTTACATTTTATTATTTTTCTTTTTTCTGATTTTAACCGGATGGATGCGTGGAGCCTTATGCGTGGCGACGCGTTTATACATTTTCTATCTGGCAGCCGACGAGTCAATATCCGGTTGGGAGTTTTACTGTTAATTCCTAAATCCCCACAATGTCATCATCTGACTCTGTGTCTCAATCATTCAAACCAATATATATATATATATATATATATATATACACATATATATATAGAGAGAGAAACAGAAAGAGGAGTGTATAGAGATATATAGATGTGTGTGTGTGTGTGTGTGTGTGTGTGTGTGTGTGTGTGTGTGTGTGTGTGCAGACGTTCGTAATAGGCCTCTGTGCCACAATAAGCAAAACGTAGTAAATAGTAGCGACTAATAATTGGTTTAAGCAGCGATGAGTCTGTTCAACTCTTAATGAGTGACCACTTAGTAACTGCAGTTTCTCAAAACAAGCAAGGCTTAATCAATAACAAGAATTAGCCGAGACAAAACGAATTTGAAGAAATATTTTTAATAAATTCGTTAATTCATTTGAATGAGGCATTGAACCCAAAAAAATGTTTTCCATGCTGGAATGATACACATTTTTGTTTCAATAAATTCTTTGATGAAATTTTTTTATCATGTATTATTTTGGTTGTGACTTTTTCTGGACTCTTGTCTTCGTCTTTATAATTGTTAGTTGAAACACAACATTTCGGCTGCTGTATCCTCCGATTGACCTCTTGAGTAAATTAAATATAGAAATGAACGCAATCCGGCAACTAATAATTGAAAAGAGAAAACGAATTTTTTTTTTTGGTGCATTACTTCAAAAAATATCAAGAATAACTGATGCCATTAAATTTCATGTTTCGAATTCATCTCATAACGCTTCTCGTGAAACTTCTCGTAATGCTTCTCGGATTGACAGGCGCCAAAAACAATGACGTCATTATTTGAATAACATCTTCATATTTCTTGATGGCCTTGTCCGATCAGTTTAGACTCTCATCCCTTGTAGGTATAGTCCGGCTCGTTTTCGGTCCTCTTGGAGACTGGAAAACAATCAGCTCTCCACTTCTTAGACGGGAGGGCTATCAAAAGGGGTGTTTTTCCAATTGATTTTAGTTTTTTTTTCTCCCGTCCCCTTTCCTTGACATTTCCATTTTAAATAAATCCTTCCATTCATTCGGGTTTTAAGTGCGAATGTGGTATTTTGGTGAATGCCACGTGCTTGTCAATGAATGGTTGTCAGTATTGTATCATGTGCATGTGCTGACAAATGTAGCTAGCTGCGGCCCCCTTAGGAACCATAAGTTAAAGAATGACCTCCCCGCCTTCCCCCTACAAAACCCATTGGGGCTTCATGCTCCCCCCCCAAATTATATGTTGAATATAATTGTTTTGAAAATAAAGTCTTGTTTGATGAACAGTCAAACATTTAAAATAATTTCCCTGGTTGAATCATTTCTATGTCCAGATAAACAAAGGATACCTGACGAAGGCCGAAGGATACAGCGGCTGAAGCGTTGTGTTCTAACAAACACAAATAAAGATAGTAGGGAAGTGCCCGTAGTGTAATGGTTATCGTCGTAGGAAATGGACACGGCGATACGAGTTCAAATCCTGGCCGAGACTTTGCTTTTCACATAGCACTAATACCCTTGGGAAAGGTATGAATCCAATTATTCTCCCTCCAGCTATGGGTAAATAGTAGGGCAGACTAGGTTCTTCAGCCTTGGTGAGGCAACTAGTCTAGGAGAAGGAAAACTCTAAATTAAAACCTGTTAAACTCCGTTTAAAAAATTGACCTTGTGTCATATCCTGCCCGAGCGGAGACGTTGGGTAAATATGATAAAGATGAGGACAACAATCCGAAAAGTCACAACCAAAATAATGCATATCAAGGCTATTCTCCAAAATTCTGACTGATAATTTTTGTCATTATCAAAAAGTTGTAACAGCTAACCAAGCTATAACTAAAATAGGAAGCAAACAGAAGGGAGAGGGTAATATTTGTGTAGGTGGGGTGTTCTTCATGTCGAAGAAATTTTAATCTGATATCATGCTTACTTTGTTAGATTCGTGACTAGAAAACAGGTGTTGGCAAAAGTGAAGGCCGATTATCTTCTACGTATATTGGTTTAGTTTCTTTGTTTAATGGCATATCAACCTTCGTGGATTATTTAATGCCACCCTTGTAGAAGAATAATAGTAGCGTTTAAAAAAAACACAACTGGGGAGATAAGGATGTTCATACCTTACCCGAGGGTATTTGTCCGAAAGTGAACGTAATGGCTCAACTGGAGTTCGAACTCGCTTACAACGATGTCACAGTCTTGCATGTTAACCACTGCACCACAGGGACTGCTCACATCTCTCCCCCAAAAATGAATTTATCATATATTCGGCTAATCATACGAGTTCCATTTTTGGTAGGTTAGGCTAAGGTGCATTTATGTTTGTGCAAATCTATTTTTCTTTTATATATATATATATATATATATATATATTGGATATGGAAGAGTAAAACGAGAGTTCTTCCAAGCTGTAGTTGTACCCATACAACTTTATGGATGTAGACCTTAACAAAACGCATTGAGAAAAAGCTAGAAGGAAACTAAACAAGATTGTTACGAGTTATCTATTTTGAACAAATCCAGGAAGCAACACCCCACGAAACAACAGTTGTACGGCCGCTTGCCTCCCATCGCAAAAACCATCGAAATAAGAAGAACAAGACATGCCAGACACTGCTAGGTAGGCAAGAGCGAATTCATGAGTGACATTCATCTATGGACGCCTGCACATGAACGGGCCAGTATTGACCAAAACCAACAAGAACTTATTTACATCAGCTCAGTGTGGACACAGGATGTTGTTTGGAAGACCTGCCGGGAGCGATAGATGATAGAGACGGATGGAGAGAGAGAGAAAGAAAGAGAGAGAGAGAGAGAGAATCAGGGGAATCCATACTGTCAGAGCGATTTTTTAATATATATATATATATATATATATGTGTGTGTGTGTGTGTGTGTGTGTGTGTGTGCATGTTTGTGGTATACAGTCGAGTATCATCTGATCTCGTGATCCCACTCAAATTTGGCCCCGAAAAGAAAGTTTGGTTTCTTTGTTTAAGGGCACATCAACTCTCGTTTGTTATCTAATATCAAGGCTATCCTTACATATAATAGTTGTACACATAGCTATGAGAATATGGGTTGTCTAAATTTCTGAGACTAAGCTTGATGATTTTTTCATAAAGGGTTTTCGGACTATTGTCTTCATTTTTATTGTTATTTCCACAACGTTTCGGTCGATATGTCCTCTGGCCTTCTTTAGGTGTTTTTCGAACTCGGGAACTTCGTCCTCTATAGAATCTACGGGGGTCGCCTGTTCTAATTCCGTCAGCGATAAAAAAGAAAAAAAATCTGAATATGAGCACAGGTAAAAAATCATACATAATAGTAGTAATCCAAGTCAAGTAAGAACATTAAGTTTATAAGTCCCAAAAATTTACTCTGAACTGTCCAGCAGGACACATAGCATAACGGTTATAGGCCTAAACTTCTAAGAAGACCATCATCTGGAGGTTGCAGGTTCAATCCTAACTACAGGCGAGTAACAATACAGGAATACTTATCACTTATACCCGGTTATGGCTAACGGAATCAGAACAGGCGACCCCGTGAAGGTTCCTGAGTTCGACAAACACCTGAAGGCCGGAAACGTAGAAATAAAAATAAAGATGGAGACAATACTCAAAAAACCCTTAATGATAAAAATAAGAGGATATGATTGTTCATACCTTTTTTAAGTCCGAAAGTGAACGCAACTGGAGTTCGAACTCACTTACTAGGATGTCACAGTCCAGCACATTAGCCATTACGTCATGGGGACTTCCCACCTCTCAAAAAAAATAAAATAAAATCATTATACATCCGGTGTATCACGCGAGTTATATTTTCGATAGGCTCGGCTAAGGCTCATGTATGTTTGTGTAAATATCTTTTCCCTTGGTTTTCCGTTATATATTTTGATTTTAACGACCGCACTTTTTAATTCCGCACTACGACAAAATAAATACATCTGATGATATATCAGTACATGAGCCATCTAGTGGCAAAAAAGTAAACTACGGATAGGCTAAGCTAAGCAGCAGCAGTCAACAAACTTTGGTAATTAAAGATACTTTGTTAACACTATCCTAATTACAATGCTTCATTATTATTATTATTATTATCATCCTATTTAGAAAATACTTATCTCTATTTTACATGAAACGGGACTATTTGATGACTTTTACTGCTGGAAATTGTGGGCTTACCAGTTGGCTTAGGCCTAGCCTTGGCCAATTATTTACACAAAGTTTGTATCTTGTATATAGTGCGACTCTCTAACATTATGCGAAAATTTAGGTCTCAGAAAGTCGAATGATACGTGAGTCGAGGCAATACTTTTATTAGTCGACTTCAAGGAATTTTACTCCATCCACAGAGGAAAGATGGATTAGGTTGGGTTAGGTTAGGTTGGGTTTTATTGTATATCAACCATTGTAGATTTTTAATGCCAAATCCTCTTTATACACATAAATTAAATATATATAATCTGAAAACACATTTTTTTGCTAACATTTTTAAACGAGCGTGAGCTGTTATTTTTTGTTTTTTGTTGTTGTTGTTGTTTGTTTGTTTTTGTTTTTTTGTTTTTTTGCACACAGTTAAATGGTTTCAAATATTTCAATATAACACGAATAATTCTATTAACTACTGACAGTGGAGTGGTTATAAGTATTGCTATTTCATACAAATATATCTGTTTACTATTACTTATTCGTATGTATAGTTAAATGGTTCCAAGTATTTCTATGTATCACTAAAAATTCTATTAAATATCAGTCAATTGTTTATACACAGTTAAATGATCAAACAGTTCAATTTAACCCATCGATAGGATCCTATTAAGTGCTACCAGGGAGCAATGGCAATGAATGGGTAATCTACATTCCCCAAAGCTCCATCAGATTGCCTACGATCAATATCAGGACATTTCTTGGGAGGGGGTCTTTCCCCTCTGCCGGAGAGCAGTTGGCATATTCTACAGCTCCAACGGACTCGGCTTGGAAAGATGGAGTAAATTCTTTTAGTATATGGTCTCCCCAAAGAAACTTTTATTGCTATAATGATGCCCTACAATGACACAGAAGTAAATGTAAAAATGGTTACACTAATACATATATATATATATATATATATATATATATATATATATATATATATATATATATATATTATAACAGTGTTGGTTGTCACTAAATCACTTTGTGGGTATGTGTCAAACCAAGTGCATTCTAATATGGAGAGTATTCAATATCTGGGATACAGCTATTATATAATAATAAATAGATATATATTAGATATATATATTTAATTCATGGACTGCGACCCTGGGTTTCATGGAATTTTTTGCAAAACAATAATCACCTGGCAGTTAAGTTCATTTTCTTAACTGCCTGATGATTGATGTTTTGCAAAAAACTCCATGAAACCCAGGGTCGAAGTTTAAATTCCATGAATTAAATATATATATCTAATATATATATATATTGGCAGCATTTCTTCATTAATACATATTTCGTTGAACATAATAAACATTTTTTGTCTACATATTTTTTTGTTGATCCTTTCATATTGCCTTATTGATTTTATAATATTCGGCGGGAATTGGTTGATGTATCTTCCATAATTATTTATATCCCAAAGTACTTTCTCCCCGACTTTAGGCCATCATCAGGAGAGGATCTATTACAAGAGGTATGTAACTTTTGTATGTACGTTACTACTTTGTGAGAAGAAGAGCGTCTGTACCGTTGCAGTGTGTTGCGTTTACTTTTAAATTTGTTTCTATAGTGTCAGTAGCTAAAGACATTTAAGTCCATTAGCACTGGTTTGAAAATCAATTCTGTTAAGTTTGGATTGTATGTTCCTAATACGTAGTGCTTCGAGAATCTCTAGTTTTTGCTTAATTTGATGTTCTAATATTGTTGTGTTTTCGGTGCAACGGTACAGACACTCTTCTTCTTACAAAATAGTAACGTACATACAAAAGTTACATCACTTTTGTAATAGATCCTCCCCTGATGATGACCCAAAGTCGGGCAGAAAGTACTTGGGGAAATAAATAATTATGGAAGATTCCTGCCGAATATTATAAAATCAATACAGCAATGTGAAAGGATCAACAAAAAAATATGTTGACAAAAAATGTATATTATGTTCAACGAAATATATATATATATATATATATATATATATATATTACATCAACACTGGAGTCTTGAAAGCCCTATTTCTTTATATAATAAGCCCAGATTACGTACTACGAACGTTTGAACGATCAAAGGAAATAGAATGGCTTCGTACTAAAGAAAAAAAAAGCAAGAAGCAGACAATATGCCACAGAAATTATCCCGGATGCTGAATATGTAGATAATCTCGTGTTTCGTGTTTCTCGCAAATACACTGACCCAAGCCAAAATTATAAATTTTTTTCGTGGTTAATCCAGAGAGAGAAGAAAGTGAATATTTCAAAATGAATAGGTCCACGAACAGATTTGTATTCTTTAAGAAGTATTTATTTCGTTCTTACATACATGTATGTTTCCAGTTTGTTGCTTTAGTCAGAGAACCTATGTGTAATTAACAAAAAAAGAAAATAAATTAATTAAGTAGAAATAGCGTAGGTCTGTTTGTAGATTCTACTTACAGACCTTGTACCACATGTGTTCCCTGACGAAAGCAACAATATATATATATATGTGTGTGTGTGTGTGTGTGTGTGTGTGTAAATTTAACAAATGGAGTGATGATTTTAATTAGCACTAAAATTAAAATTGTCTAAAATATGGTCTCCCCATAAAAACAAAAACGTTCTAATGATGATTTATAAAAACAGGAAAGTGATGTTTTGCCCATTTGACACTGACTTCTTCAACATTGTCTCTAGATTTGGTTTGGGTTTGGTTTGATTTTATGGCATATCAACAATTGTAGGTTATTTAATGCCAAATCCATTTTCTACATGCAAACAGTTCTATTTCAAACTATTCAATTTAGCATGATTACACTGTTTAAATGAGCAGGTGTCCTCATGGTGTAATGGTTAAATTACTGGACTGCAGCATCGTAATAAGCTAGTTTGAATTCCTGCTGTGCTATTACCTTCACTTTCAGACCAATACCCTTGGGAAAGGTATGAGTTCCTGGTATGAAACCCTTTATCCTCCCAGATATGGGTTAAATAGTACTACTACTGTTCTTCTAGAAGGATGGATTTGGCATTAAATAATCCAAAATGGTTGATATGCCATTAAACAAGAAAACAAACAAACAGTTTAAATGTCAAAAACTGTTCTATTTCAAACAATTCAGTTTAGCATAAGTACACTGTTTAGTTCTATCTAACCCATTGATAGGACCCTATCCATTGCTACCACTGTATCTGGGGGCAATGGCAATAAAGGGGTACTTCGCATTTCCCAAAGCTCTAGCAATACTGGAGTCTCACAATCTGATTGTTTTGAGTCATATCCTATTTACCAACCCCTCAACTCAGGCAGGATATGACACAGAGTTTAACAGGTTTGAATTCAGAGTTTTCCTTCTCCTAAACTAGTTGCCTCATCAAAGCTGAAAAACCAGTCTGTCCTACTATTTACCCATAGCTGGAGGGAGAATAATTGGATTCATACCTTTCCCAAGGGTATTAGTGCTATGTGAAATGCAATCAGTCTTGTCCAGGATTTGAACTCGTGTCACCATGTCCATTTCCTGCAACAATAACCATTACACTACGGGCACGGGATTGTTTTGTGTCATATCTAGGACACTCGTTGGGGAGTTACCCCTCTGCAGAGAAACAGTCAATGTATTCAACAGCCCCAGCTGACTGGGCCGATTGTCACTGGAGTCTTGCAAAGAGATACATTAGTGACATATATGTTCCCAATCTACCTAGATTGCGTACAATAAAGAAATTAGTTTTGCACTAAAAAAGACAAAATGCAGATAATACCTCACAAAAACTATGACAGGCACAGATGTCACTAATGATCTAGCGCTTATCGCAAATACACCTACCCAAGCCGAATTCCTGCTTTATTGCCTGGAGCAAACTGCTGGAGGCATTGACTTCCATTTCAAAACTAATAAAACAGAGTTCATGCGTTTTAAACAGTGAGTCATGTCCACATTAAGTGGCAAATCTCTGAAATTAGAAGACCAGTTCAGATACCTTGGCAGCAATATCTCATTGACTGAAAGTGATTTCAACATATGCCAAGTGAAAGTGTGGACTGCTGTAGACAGGTTATTGATCATATAGAAATCTGATCTCACTGATAAATTATTTGTATTTTATAGAAATACTCGAAACCATACAACAGTGTACAAATTATTAGTATTAGATAGGAATACTTGATACCAAATATAATTGTGCATAAATTATTAGTGTTTAATAAAAGCACTTGAAACCATACAATGGTGTACAAATTATTAGAATCACATAGGAATACTTATTATCATATATAATTGCGTATAAATAATTGGTATTTTATAGAAATTCTTGAAACCATACCACTGTGTGCAAATTATTTGAATTATACTGGAATACTTGATACCTTGCCAAGTCAACTGGGACTGTAGAATACACCGACACCTCCACCAGTAACGAATGTCCAGGATATGATACAAAACAATCTGATGAAGTTCCAATAATGTTGGAGCTTTGGGGAATGCTCCCAGCTCCACTTTGGCACAGTGTGGTAGCACCTGATAGGGTCCTATTTATGGGTCTAATAGAACTAAACTGAGTACTTATGCTAAACTGAATTACTTGAAATAGAAATGTTTTGACATTTAAACTACGTACTTATGCTAAACTGAATTGCTCAATATAGAACTGTTTTGACATTCAACTGTGCGTGAACAAGAACTATACTCATACTAAACTGAATTGTTTGAATTAGAACTATTTGACTAAACTGATTAGCTTGAAATAGAAATATATTTGACAAAATGTGTACTCATGCTAAACTGAACTGTTTGAAATAGAACTGATCATTTGTATAAAAATGGATTTGGCATTAAATAACCTACAAAGGTTGATATGCCATAAAATCTAAACAACCAAACAACCAATTCTTGTTACCATATATATAATGATGCATAAATAATTGGTATTTTATAGAAATACTTCAAACCTTACAACTGCGTGCAAATTTGAATTATGCTGGAATACTTGATACTAAATATAAAAGCTGGCAAACATAGTTGAGGGTAACCAGAAGTCTCCCTTTTCAATAGCTACTACACTGAGATATAGGGGAGGGCACAACTCCTTTCCCTGGATTTCTCCACTTTACCCTTGATACATACCTTATATCGCTGAGTGTTAAGCAAGGAGGTATCAATTACAATTTTTAAAGTCTTTGGTATGATGCGACATGGGATTAAACCTACGTCTCCCAGACCATTGGCAAACACTCTACCAACTTGACCAATGAGCTGGTATATAATTGTGAATAAATCATCAGTTTTTCATTGTTAAATTTGAAAACATATAACTGTGTGCAAAATATTTGTATTAAGAATTGTAACATGAAGCTACATTTATTCTTGGCAGATTATTATCATTGGTTATTTACAAGCATATCATTGCTTGCATTAATTGAAGTTGCATAATCATATTTACCCAACCCCTCCGCTCGGGCGGGATATGACACAAGGTCAATTTTTAAGTGGAGTTTAACAGGTTTGAATTTAGAGTTTTCCTTCTCCTAGACTAGTTGTATCGCCAAGGCTGAAGAACCTAGTCTGCCCAACTATTTACCCATAGCTGGAGGGAGAATAATTGGATTCATACCTTTCCCAAGGGTATCAGTGCAATGTGAAATGCAATCAGTCTCATCCAGGATTTGAACTTGTGTCGCCGTGTCCATTTCCTACAGTGATAACCATTACACCACGGGCACCTCCGCAAATTGAAGTTGCATAATTGTGTACAAATTATTGGTGTTATACGGGAATACATGAAACCATATAACTATGTGCAAAGAACTAATGATTATTATTGAATAGAAATTGTTACTTGAAACCATCTAATTGCTAGAAAAAAATAAACTCATTTCAGCATTAAGTAACCCAGCAGTGGTTGACATGCCACACAACCAGCCAACCAACTAGATAAGTCTGCCATCAGGCTTCAATTGTGGTCAACTCAGTATTGATCAAACTGACTTTGTCAAATTAGGAAAATGATAAATATAGTTTAGCTTGCCTAGGTTTGGTTTGGTGGGTTTTATGGCATATCAACCTTTGTAGGTTATTTAACGCCAAATCCGTTTTTATGTAAATAATCTGTTCTATTTAAAACAATTCAGCTTAGCATAAGTACACTTTAATTGTCAAAAACATTTCCATTTCAAACTATTCAAGCAGTTATATGTAACAATTCAGTATAAATACAGTTTTAATGTTGAAAAACAGTTCTATTTGAAATAATTCAGTTAAGCATAAGCACGCAGTTTAAATGTAAGTATGGTTCAATTGTCAAAAACATTTCTATTTCAAGCTATTCAGTTTACTCAAACAATTCAGTTTAGCATAAGTATGCTGTTAGTTCTATGTAACCCATACATAGGGCCCTATCAGGTGCTACCTCTCCAGGCCAGAGTGGACCTGGGAGCGTGGCAATGAAGGGGTACTCCGCATTCCCCAGAGCTCCCACACTGCTGGAACCTCACCATCAGATTGTTTAGTGTCATACCCCAGACACTCGTTAGGGGGGGGTCTTACCCCTCTGCAGAGAAGCAGTTGGTGTATTCTACAGCCCCAGCCGACTGGACAATTGCCTAAATGAGAGGTGAATAAAACAGAGCTGCTTCTGTTAATGTCATAAAAAAAAAAGATTTATTGGGCAAAGAGTAATCAAGTCAAGTTTACCGCAAATTAAGTTGGTTAAGTAGCTGTCACATTAGCGGTTACTTTCTAAATTGCTGTGATGGAAGGATTTTATGATAGACTCTAAAATCTCAGTTTTTAGATACCACAATAAAATCACTTCAGTGTCACTCAAGAGCTCATGTGATGTTTGGGTTTCTGAAATCAGCATGAATCTGTTGATTTTCTAGACAATAAGGAGGCAAAAAGGATTATCAAATTATCAGCAAATATATTACTATCGGCCCAATCAGCTGGGACTGCAGAATACACTGTCTGCATCTCTGCAAAGGAGTTAGACTTCCCCAATGAGTGGCCTGAATATGACACAAAATCTGATGGTGAGGCTTTAGTAATGCTAGAGTTTGGGGAATGTGAAGTACCATCTCATTGCCATCATTGCCAAGTCTACTCTAGACCAGAGAGGTATCACCTGATATGGGTCAAAGAGAACTAAACTGTGTAATTACACAAAACCGAATTGTTTGAAATTAACTGTTTTTACATTTAACTGTGTCAAACAAAAACTTATACTAAACTGAGTTGTTTGAAATAGAACCGTTTTGACATTTAACTGTGTATGAACAAGAAACTGTACTCATGCTAAACTGAATTCTTTGAAATAGAACTGTTTTGACATTTAACTTAGAGTAAACAAAAAACTGTAATTATACTAAACTGAATTGTTTGAAACTTATCAAAATGACTCAATTTGGCATTAAATGACCCAAAAAGGGTCGATACACTGAAAAACAAAACAACCAACCAACCATTTACTACTATGAATAAAACTATGATGTATGTGCAGCTGGATGCAATGTTACTTGAAGACTTACAGAACTGTTTCTGTCAGTGTGTGGCTCGTCAGTTTCTCACAAGTCAATTTGGTTTATATTTTTAATGGTATATAATTTCTTAATGAGATACTTAATGCCGAAATATGATTCATTTGTAATTGCTTGATTTTAATCATGAACATTTATATTTTTTCAGCATTTGATTTCAATAATTTTTTTTTTTTTACTTCCACTTTCTCTTTGGCAAAATCATTTGTTATAAAAATTATTCTAATCTAATACAAACAACTTTCACACAGTTGTACGGTTTCAAATAACTAATCATATTTAAAAATATTTAACCATGCCAAATCCTATTTTCATATATATATATATATATATAATATATATATATGAAATATATGATTTGTAAACATATTTTGTAGATAAATACAGTTAAATGATCAAACAATTCTATTTCTAATAATTCGATTCAAAGTGAAATAGTTCCAATTATTGCTATGTATCACTAACAATCCAATTAAATATCAGTCATTTGCTTACATACAGTTAAATGATCAAAACAGTTCTATTTCAAACAATTCAATTCATCATGTCATTTGTTTTCACTGTTTAAATGTCAAACAATTCTATTTGACCCATAGAGAGGATGTTATCAGGTACTACTATTGAGTCAGAGAGGATGAGGGAATAATGATAATGAAGGAGTACCTCACATTCCCCAAACAATGACCCTGCAGAAGTTCACAGACTTGGCATATGAGAATTTTCCACATCCACCATATTCTCCTGGTCTCTCACCCACTAATGGGGTTGCAGAATACACTAACTGCATCTCTGCAGTGAGGCAAGACTTCCCCAACAAGTGTCCTGATTATAACATTAAACCATCTGATGGTGAGACTACAGCCTTGTAGATTTGAGGAATGCAGTGTACATCTTCATTGACATTGCTCCCAGGTCCACTCTGACCTGGAGTAGTAGCACCTGATAGGGTTCTACCTATCAAATAGAACAAACTATGTGCAAACAAATACCTGATGTTAAATTGTAACTGCTATATAGAAATACTTGAAACCATTAAACTGTGGCCAAAAAAGAGATCAGGCTTGTCTAAGAATGTCATCTGCAAAATTTGTTTACAAATCATATATATATATATATATATATTCATTATATATGAATAAACAGGATTTGGCATTAAATAACCTGCAAAGGTTGATATGCCATGAAAACAAACCAAAACAAACTAACTACCATTTTTTTAAGCATTTGGACACTTTTCTGTAAAAAGACATTTCATTTAAAAGAAGCAGAAACTGCATGGAAAGACTTCTGGGAATGAAAACATTCAGAGTTTTATCATTCAAGTACAAGAAAAACTCTGTTCGTCAATAGCTGAAATGCTTAGATTTTCAGGAATCATATTTCAACTGCTTAAAATGCAGTTTAAGTTCTTTAGAGCAGAATAAAAATGTATTCAAAATTCTGACAGTATCTTTCAAAATGTGAACAAACAAAAGCTACTACATAATGCCTGATAATTCCTGAGCTGATATATGTCGACTGATGGCTAAGCAGTATGATACTAAGTCTAACATAAAGTTGGGTGGGTTTCAATCCCAGCTTGAAGCGTCTTACATGTCTAGCCACACTGAAGAATTGTGATACAATGAAACAGTCTTTCGGTGGATGACAATATATCTATATATATGTATGTATTCACACACACACACACATACACACATATATATATATATATATATATGTATATGTATGTATATATTTGAGTGTGTTTGATTAAATAATAAAGACACCATTTTTCTATATGATTTTATTAAGATCCTTTCAAGTTTCCTGATAAATGTCTTGGTTTTAGGTTGGAATTGGTGGATGAATTTACCAAAATTGTCCTGAGTGCTTTCTGACCTTTTATAAGCCATCATCAGGTCTGAAAGCGTTTGGGATAATTTTTGTAAAATCATCCACCAATTCCAACCTAAAACCAAGACACTTACCAAGAAACTTGAAAGAATCTTAATAAAATTATATAAGCGAAATGTATCATTATTATTTAATCGAATATGCTTAAACGAAAGACTGCTGCCTGACAACACATAGATATGCATTGAAAAGATAGATTTGTAGTTAATCTGACAGTATGATATAAATATGTGGAAAGTTGGATATATCTAAGTTAAGTGTTTGATTTATCCAACTTTGCACATATATATGTGTCGGGTATCACCCACCTTTTTCCACACAATGAACTAGTCCATCTGCTATATATAGTAGTAGCTACTAATACCAGGGCAGACTAGAAGGTAAAGAGCAGCTTCTTATAGGAATAGTATTAGAGCGTTGGAGACTGGAGATCGCACTAGATCACCTTACTTGCTACTGTCGTTGGACTATATCTTTATTCTGTCTTCACTAATCCTATGTTCTTGTCTACTAATAGTCTCTCTATTGTATATACTTTTTCCTGAGAATATATCTCTATTTCCTCTCATATCGTGGTTTGTCCTTTATTTGATATTACAAGCGTTCACAAACTAGAACGCAACAATATGTATATATATATATATGTAAATACTTAGAATTAAATGCCCTCATAAAAATAGATTTCAGATCATATGAAAAAGGTTATTAATAGAAAAAATGATAGTGATAACAATAGCAGGATATAATTCATGGTATCAGTCTTACTATTAATATTAATAATATTTATAATGATAAATTAGCAATAATTGTAATAATAGTTTCTTCAAATTATTATTAAAATCATTAATAGTAAATAATTATTATGATAATATTAATGATAGTAACGGTATTTATAATGGCAGTGTTCAGAAAAAAATAGATATACATATATATAAAAATATTAAATAATTAAATAAAGAATGAATTTTAATTATGAATGGAAATCAAATAAAACCTACAAACAACTTTAACTAAACAAGATAAGTGTGATATTAGTTATTGTGTTTATTGACACATTTTCCTAAATAAATAAATAAAAAATAGAGAGACTTTTTCTTAAAAGAAAATAGGTTAATTTATTGATAGGATTTTAGTTGCGAGAGGGTTTTGTGAGTAGTGTAAAAATTTTTAGGAACATAAGGAAAAAATGTTGAAAAAAATGTAAAAAAAATTTTTCTCTCTATTGTTTGATAGCTATCTGAAGAAGATGGTTTCTCCTTGCCAGCAGAAATAGATCTATAATAGCCAAATGATCTGATGGTTTGGTTAGTTTGTTTTTTTGGGTTTTATGGCATATCAACCTTTGCGGGTTATTCAACGCCAAATCTATTTTTTTGAAAATAGTTCTATGTCAAACTATTCAGTTTAGCATAAGTACACAGTTTAAATGTAAATACAGTTGAATGGTGAAAAACATTTCTATTTCAAGCTATTCAGTTTAGTCAAGCAGTTCTGATTCAGCTAATTCAGTTTAGTATAAGTACAGATTTTGTTTACACACAGTTAAATGTCAAAACAGTTCCATATTAAACAAATCAGTTCAGTGTAAGTACAGTTTCAATGTCAAAAAAAAGTTCCATTTCAAATAATTCAGTTTAGCATTAGCTCACAGTTTAAATGTAAGTACAGTTTAATTGTCAAAAACATTTCTATTTCAAGCTATTCAGTTTAGTCAAACAATTCAGTTTATATAAGTATGCCATTAGTTCTATTTAACCCATAGATAGAACCCTATCAGGTGCTACCAGGCCGGGCCAGAGTAGACCTGGAACCAATGGCAATGAAGGGATGCTCCGCATTCCCCAAAGCTCCAGCATCACTCGAACCTCACCATCAGTTTGTTTAATGTCATATCCAGGACACTCGTTGGTGCAGTCAGTGTATTCTACTGCCCCAGAAACTAAATGACTTGAATTTTTTCAATTATATATATATATATGTATATATAAGTACACTATGACTAGAACTTTTTTTTTTTTTTGACTAGTAAAAGAAATGAGTCTACTTGGTATTTTGTTGCCTGTGAAATTGGCCTGTTTACATTTGCCTTAAGCAAGAAACTCATTATCACTAATTATTTAATTACTCACTGAAATTAACACACCTGTTTGTTACTGTTTTTACTGATAAGACTTGAAAGCTACTATATTTTCATTATCATCATCAGGCCTATTGCCTCCTGGCCAAATCAATTGACTTATCAGAAGAAAAAAAAAACCCGTGACTCAATCAGTGGAAGGCTTTTCTATTTTTTATTTATTTATTTATTTTTTTTTTTTTTAGATTTTATCCTACTTTTTTTCTATTTTGTTCGAATTCCTCTGAGGAAATATTTGCTTTATTATAAATGTTCATTGCAAGTTTTTCCTACCAGATGTTTTTCCACTGGAGTGACAGCAAGTCACCTCAAATCTCCAGGACTCTTTGTATTATGGTCTTTGGGTATTGTTCCAAGTTCACAAATTACGACTGGAATCACCTTCTCTAGCTCTTTTTTTAGTTCTTTGGCTAGGCCAAAGTACTTGTCTCTTTTTTCATTATTTTATTCATTTGAGAGTTTTCCGGTGTTAGCTGATGTTTTCCACTGGAGGCTGAGTGACAGCAAGTCTCCTCAAGTTTTCAGGACTCTTCTTAGTATTCTGGCCGAGTTCAACAATGCTGTAGTTTGGATGGTCTCTGCTTGTCCTCTTCTTTCCTAGTCTTTCAGTTCCAGTACCAATACTTTTGGTGATCCTACCAAGTGCACCAATTACAATTGGTATCACCATCACTTTCATGTCCCATAGTTTTTTCAGTTCTCTAGCAAGGTCTAGGTTCTATTATTATTATTATTATTATTATTCCTTGGAATCTTTTCACTAGTTTTAGCTAATTGTCTTTTGCTGGAGTCTGAGTGACAGCAAGTCTCTTCAAGTCTCCAGGACTCTTCCTAGTATTCTGGCCAATCTCTGACAAGATGTTCCCTATTTTTTGCATCTTGCATAGAAGAGAAATAAAATGAGACCCAGTTGGGCTGAATATTTATATATTTACTATTTTGTTGCCTTCTATTTCGGGTTTCATTAGATAATGTTGGAGAAAGATTTTTTTTAGTCAATTTTAGAAAGATATAGTTACCATGAAGTTGTCAAGGTAACGTTTTTAAGAAGGCCACCATTAGGAAACTTTAAAAACTGAGAAACAAAAAACCATTCAAAATTGTGTTTATAGATATTTTTAGACCATAAATCAATTGTAATGCATGAGGTAAAATACTAACAATATCAATATTAATAACTATATTAATAATAATATCAATGAAAATAATTTATATATATACATATATATATATATATATATATATATATATATAATATATATATATTCATGTAATTAAAAGAACTGAAATGTTTAACATTGGCAAATAATTCAATGAATGAAATCATCCTTTAAAACCTTGTGTATTTTCATATTTGAAGATTTTCATATATATATATATATATATATATATATATATATTTATATATATGTGTGTGTGTGTGTGTGTGTGTGTGTGTGTGTGTGTGTGTGTGTGTGTGTGTGTGTGTGTGTGTGTGAAAAAATGTATATATATTTATATATGAAAAACAATATATACATGAAAATCTACAAATATGAAAAACACAATGTCTTCAAAGGATGATTTTATTTATTGAATTATTCACCAACGTTAAACGTTTCGTTTTTTGTTTTTTTTTAAACCATCATCAAGAAAAGGATTCAGTGAAGCAAGCTCAAATCATGGATGAAGTTGTTGGTGTTGTACTTTGTACAAATCACATTCTGAATGACCCTTCTGAAAATCTTTCTCTTTTCTCCCTTGAATTAGGGGTAAATAGTAAATCAAAGAAGACTCCATAGCCTGAGTAAGGCAACTGACCAAGAAGGAAACAATTTTTTTTATTTAAAACCAGTCAGCAAGTCCACCCTTTAAAAGCTGAATTGTGATGAAATAACTGCACTATTACAGAAATGGTGTGGCTGCTGCCCTTAAAGGTGCAACACATTTGCATAATTTTTATTTGTACTCTGATGCACTTATTGGACTGGTGCATGAAGCTCGATGGCAACTTCCCATAGCACTGAGAAATGAGCAATTTAAATTAACATTTAAAAAAGTCAACACCATTTTCTAGTTCAAAATCATTTTCAAATGATTGATTGAGAGGCTTAAGCTGAAATTTCAAATAAAACACATTATTCATGCCTTTGACTTGGAGTACTTGCAGATTCTTCACTGAAACCATTAATTTAAATTCGAACATTGAAGATTTGAATGTCGATTTTTAAGGGTAATTAGACCCTCCTTTGAAGATTTGAGCAACATAGTGCAATTTTACTTTCATGTTTGACTGAAATCAAGTGAAAATCTATATTTGAAGGATTTCTTTACAGAAACATTAAATGCTGAAGAAACACTGAATCAAAAGATTTTTTTTTTGTTCTTTTTCTATATAAATTCCAAATCATTTCAAGAATTATCAATGATAACTATGCCTTGATGGTTCCAACCTTAAAACCTGCTACCTCTTACCGTGAGTTACCAACAGGAAATACTTTATTTTATGCTCTTATTAAGAGTGGAAACAATTACATTATTTTATTGATTCAGATTAATTTGATAAATGGTCATTATCAATCAGTTCTTAAAAGTTCTATTTGTTACAGCATAAACAAGTGAGATCTATTTTTGACATAGAGAGTAGCATTCAAGTCGAATCCTGTACGGAAAGATACAGTAAGTTCAATCAGTTTGATGGACTGCTGTTGAACTCATGGTCAATCTATGACAACTCTGACTGAATGGTGCCAGTCAAGTGGTTAAAACAGTTTGAGAGTCTGAATAAGTTAGTCTGTTTGTAAGAAACATCCTAGCAAAATGTTATAACCTAACAAAAAGTTACTGAATGAGAAATAGCCAAAATATAGATTGGAAATGAAATGGAAATCTTTATAACATTTGCAAAATGCAATACTTGCCAGCTGCGTGAAAAGGGTAACTGCTGCAAGCGGTGACTACTTATTTTCACCCCCTCACAATAGCATCCAACATATTTATGATGAATGGGTCACACCCATTAATGTTCCTAGGTAGGGTATATAACAGTATGAGGAATGGGACATACCCATTAATGTTCATAGGTAGGGTATATAACAGTATGAGGAATGGGACGTACCCATTAATGTTCATAGGTAGGGTATATAACAGTATGAGGAATGGGACGTACCCATTAATATTCATAGGTAGGGTATATAACACAATGAGGAATGGGACGTACCCATTAATATTCATAGGTAGGGTATATAACACTATGAGGAATGGGACGTACCAATTAATATTCATAGGTAGGGTATATAACAGTAATTGATCGAAACACTCTATCTCCACTCTAATTGTTAACTCATCGATTAGGCTCGACAGGTAATGGGTAAAAGTCACCCATAAATGAAAGCAAAATGTACTAATGAACTTGTGGTTGCTACAGAACTGCAACTCTATCATAGATGTGGTGTGGCTGGGGCTCTATAATCTCAAGGGCATGTTACATTTATACATATACTATTATATAAAGAATTAAATAATACCAAACAAAACCTGAATCAATAATAGTTTTCCTGACTGTAGATAAGCAATTAAAAGTAACTTTATATAAATAATCCTGACAAAAATAAAATAAAAAATAAAAATATCATTAACCTATTTTACAGTAACCAAATTATAAACAGGATGAAACACATAAAAAATTATGCATATATATATATATATATATATATATATATATATAATCCATTGATCCGTATCACTTACAGATAATGAAAAATACTTAAGACTTATCTGCTATGTAAAATTTAACACAGTTAAACCTATCCGCTATTAAAACACTGGACGTGAAAAAAAAAATTACGACTCACTTTCTCACTTTACAGCTTCACATATCCTGGTCGCAGTAGCAAAATAGGGAATAATTTTAAGAACATTTTTTTTTTGTCTGATTTCTCCAATTTTTGAAGAATATACGATAAATCTAAATTTTCATGATTAGCTCTATTTTTCAAGCACTTTCTTAAAATTAAAATTCAGCCCAATATGAGTGAGTAAGAAAGGAAACAACAAAGAATCTATGATTTGCTTAACACCAAAGCCAAGCCAAAGTTTTTTGTCAACCATATACAAACTAAAGAAAAATCTTTTACAGAATAAGAGCTTTTTAAGGAACAGGGAAAGCGGAGGATTGAACAAAAAAATGAAAAGAAGGCTTTTTTACTGCTTTCACTACAACGATTAAAAAGGACCCCACAATGTCAATAAGAAAGTGTGCTATTGAACTGAAATTCCATGAGAAAATTGTGAGGACAGCAATCAAACAAGATTTAAGCCCAAACCTTAAACCTCTTGATTACGCTATATGGGGCATTTTAGGCAAAAAAACAGATGCTACTTCCCATCCAAATATTGGTTCACTTAAGACTACTTTTGAAGAGGAATTGAATAATATTTCGGAAAAACATATTCTGAAGGTATACAAATCATTTCAAAGATATGTTGATACAATAATGGAAAAAAATGGCGACTATACTGAGTAAATTTACTGTTTTGTGACTATCTTCTTATTTTGCTGTTTATTTTTTTAAATTAAAATTAATCTTGTTTTATAATAGTGTCATTTATTATTATATTAGATGGTTTAGATTGGTTTGTTGGGTTTTATGGCATATCAATCTTTGTTGGTTATTTAACGCCAAATCTATTTTTACGTAAATAATCTGTTCTATTTAAAACAATTCAGTTTAGCATAAGTACACAGTTTAATTGTCAAAAACATTTCCATTTCAAACTATTCAAGCAGTTATATGTAACAGTTCAGTTAAGTGTAAATATAGATTTAATGTCAAAAAACAGTTCTATTTGAAATAATTCAGTTAAGCATAAGCACGCAGTTTAAATGTAAGTACGGTTTAATTGTCAAAAACATTTCTATTTCCAGCTATTCAGTTTACTCAAACAATTCATTTTAACATAAGTATGCTGTTTGTTCTATTTAACCCATAGATAGGGCCCTATCAGGTGCTACCACTCCGGGCCAGAGTGGACCTGGGAGCAATGGCAATGAAGGGGTACTCCACATTCCCCAAAGCTCCAGCACAGCTGGAACCTCACCATCAGATTGTTTGGTGTCATATCCGGGACACTCGTTGGGGGGGGGGAGTCTTACCCCTCTGCAGAGGTGCAGTCAGTGTATTCTACAGCCCCAGCTGACTGGGCAAATTATATTAGAATAATAATCTTAATTTTGCTTGCACACTCTGTACATCTATGCACTAGTTGATTGATTGGTTTCACAGAATATCAACCCTTGCTAAGTTCAATGGGATCAGCAATTGAGGGTGCTGACTGTTAAGGCCCCATAATTCTTGCTACTCTCCTCCTCCATGTTGACCTAGCTGGAGGTTTCAATATGCAATATGTTATGGTGCCAAATATCACAACTCATAAGTAGAGTGAAACTCCTAGGGATGATCAATGGGACAAATAGAAAGAAACTTTCAGAATTTTTGTATCATATATATATATATATATATATTATGAGAGTGTTGGTCGTCAGTAAATCACTATGTGGTTATGTGTTGAACCAAGTGCAATATAATATAGAAAGTGCTCAATATCTATGATAGAGCTATTATAATAATAGTAATGATAATAAATAAATATATATTATATATATATATATATATATATATATTTAATCCATGGAAAATATTGTTCTGCAACCTAAGGTTTCTTGAAGTTTATAACAACATTCGTCTGGCAGTTAAGAAGATGCTAGACGAATGCTGTTACAAACTTCAAGAAACCTTAGGTTGCAAAACAATATTTTCCATGGATTAAATATATATATATAAAGTAAAGTAAAGTAAAGTAAAGCTGGCGACCATAGTCGAGGGTGACCCGAAGGCTCCCTTTTCGGTAGCTACTACACCAAGGTGTAGGGGAGGGCGCTACTCCTTTCCCCGGATTGCTCCACTTTACCCTTGATCCGTACCTTACAATGCTGAGTGTTAAGCAAGGAGGCATCAAGTACCATTTTTTGAGTCTTTGGTATGACTCGACCTGGGATTGAACCCAGGTCTCCCAGGCCATTGGCGAACACTCTAACCGCTAGGCCAATGTCCGGTTATATATATATAATATATATTTATTTATTATCATTATTATATATATATATATAGAGAGAGAGAGAAAGAGAGAGAGAGACTGAGACAGAGAAAGAGAGAGAGAGAGAGACTGAGACTGAGAAAGAGAGAGAGAGAGAGAGTCCAAATTATACATTTTTATAGTGATTTTATTTTATCCATCATTATGAATTGATCTTATTGAATTAGTTTTTTTTATTTTTCCCTCATTACTATATATATATATATATATATATCTGCATGTGTGTAAGAGAGACAGGCAGACAGACAGTATATACTTCTATTTTTTTAAAATAAAAGCATTAATAATAATTGATTTAGAGTGTTTGCCAATAGCCTGGGAGACTGAGGTTCAATCCCTGGTAGAGTCAAACCAAAGACTCAAAAAATAGTACTTGATACCTCCTTACTTATTACTCAGCATTATAAGTTATGTATCAAGGGTAAAGTGGAGCCATCCAGTGAAAGGAATAGTGCCTCCCCTACACTTTGGTGTAGTAGCTATTGAAAAGGGAGCCTTCTGGTTGTTCTTGACAACGGTCGCCAACTTTACTTTATATATACATATGTGTATGTGTATGTGTGTGTGTGTGTATGTGAGAGAGAGAGTATATACTTCTTTTTTAAATGTAAATGTTAATTATAGTTGATTGTATTTATATTCCTCCTCTTTCTTTCGTACTCACACACATACACACACACACATACGCACACACACACACACACACACACACACATATATATATATATATACACACATACATATGTGTGCGTGTGTGTGTGTGTGTGTGTGTGTGTGTTTGAGAGAGAGAGAGAGAGAGTAAATACTTCTACTTTTTTAAAATAGAAACATTATTTATAATTGATTATATATATATATATATATATAAACAAAGATATTAAAACTGACAGAAATAATATTTGATAATAATGCATGTATATATATATATATATATATATATATATATCAGGGGCGGAGACGGGACTAATGCAACTTGTGCCTGGCACAACCAATAACTTGGTCAATGTTATTCAAAATGGATTAAAAATCATTCATTAATTTCAAGCAAACATACTTAGTCTGATCTCAATTAAATTACGTATCTATTCAAGTTTCGATAACTAAGTAGCCAAAAGTTCATAAATATATCTGGGAATAATACAACAATGCTGTTTTGAACGGATGGTCTATGTCTGGCCACCGTCAGATTCATTGAACATCCCATAAAATCAGCTATAATGTTAAACGCGCAATCCGTGCCATGCACTAGACCCTTATAATAACAGTAATGTTAGAGAAATCCACTTTTGGCTGTAGCCAATAGCAAGAGCAACTCAAAGCACCTTGCTCAAAAATATTAGCACTATGTGACTGCTGACAGCTGTCTTGGGAAGAGGGAGAGGGACCGAGAGAGAGAGAGAGAGGTGGGGGATAGCAGATTATAGCCGTCGCCGACGTCATCATCATCGCTATGGTAAATGTTGGTTAAATGGCGTGTTTTAATTCGTTTTTCACTAACAGATCTCTATTTCTTTAATGAATGTTGCATATATTACATTCTGTAACTAAAATTTGTTTATTTGAATATATTTTCAACAAATAATCTTTATTTTAAGCGAAATTGAAACTACTAGCTGTGTCTGTGTATATTGTCATCAGTTTCTTTATTCTAATAAACATATTTTTCTCATCATAGTAATGAACATCTTCTCTTTTCTTCTATACTTTTGAAAGGAAAAAAAGTTATCTTATGTACTGTATTAACAAGACTACAAATTATATAGTATCTTGATTGTTTACAAAAAAAACACCATGCAAGGTATGTTTGTCAATCTGTGCTATACAATGGAGAATCACGCAATAGCAACTATGATGACTTACTTTGGGTCCACGGACCACGGGTTGGGAACTGAAGTTGACAGAGGGCGGGGGGGACACGAGTAGCAAAAATAGGCTAGAGTCGCCACTGATATATATATATATATATATATATTGAGGAATAGATTCAATACATTCTATTTGCAAGTATAAAGAGGTTATTTGAAATAAATTATTGAGCATAGTATTCAAGAAAATGTTCAAAATATGCTGTGGGGAGTTACCCTTGAACTTGATTCTCTAGCCGAATAGGTGCATGAGAGTACAGATAAAAATTATATAAATGTGTTGTACCTTTGAGAGCAGCAGCCACACCATTCTTGAAATGGTACTGCTGGTTTCCTGGCTGGTTTCAAATCAAAAACCGACCCACCCATAGCTTTATATGTTAAACTACCTCCAGAACTTGTTCAATATTGCTCGCAGCATTCTTGTGTAGTTGCCGTCAAGATTTTTCTCCATACGTTTTGTTAGCATCCATATAGTGCATTCATACAGCAGTATTGACACAACACCTGCTTGGAAAAAACTGCGTTTCATTTTATCGGTCAGGTCTGACTTCTTTATGACTGATCACCTATTGATGGCTGTCCACGCCTTTGCTAGTCATGTGTTGATGTCTTTCTCAGTTGATGAGACCCTGCTTCCTAGATAGGTAAACTTATCTACCACTGTAATGATCAAATTGTATCTTTTATATTATTATTATTATTATTACATAATATTATTTCTTATATATTATGATTATTAAATGGTATCAAATCATATATATTATTTTATTTTAGTATATCTTATATGCTATCATTATATAGTAATATATCTTTTACATTATTGCTATATAGTACTATATCTTATATTATACAGGGTGGAACGATAAAATTCTTGTCCTAAAGAAAACAACACTACAGCTTTATTTCAAAACTTTTATTAAAAAAATCAATTCCAGTGACTTGATTATGTAGTAGAGCTGATATCTTTTCAATGTAGCCATCTTCAGCCTCAAGCACCGCCTCAATACAGATTCGGAACTGGGAGCATGCCTTTTCTACAAGCGCCGGCGGGAGCTCGGCGGATGGCGGAAATCAGGCTGGCTTTGGTGTTGTGGGAGATTATGTTGATGATGTTCTCGACGTATGACCAAAAGAAGTAGTCCTGCGGGTTCAGGTCAGGGGAGGAGTGAGGCCAGTTAGAGAAGGGTAGAAATTAGTAGCACTTCTGTTTTTATTATATTGTATTATATCTTATAAATTATTGCTATATAGGACTACATCTTATATATTATATTTGCCAATGGCCCAGGAGACCTGGGGTTCAGTCCCAGGTCGGGTCTTACTAATGATTCAAAAACTGGTACTTGATGCCTTCTTGCTTAACACTCAGAATCATAAGGTAGGGATCATGGATAAAATAGAGCAATCAAGGGAAAGGAGTAGTGCCCTCCCTAACACCTCAGGGTAATAGGTATTTGAAATGGAACCTTCTGATCACACTCGACTATGTTGGGCCAACTTTACTTTTACCTAATATATTATTATATCATATTATATCTTTTTTATTATAATTATTAGATTTTATATATCATTACTTATCATTATATCATATATATTATTTTTATTATTACATTGTATTTTATTTTATATATTCTAAACATATTGTATTATATCTTATACATTAGATTATATACTATTATATCTTATATATCATTTTTATTATATAATATCGCTTATATAGTATTATAGCTTATATATCGTTATTATATAGTATTATATTGTATATGTTATTAATATATAGTATAGATTATATTTATACTAACATATATGAATTGATCTTCCCCAGTGCATCTGTATTCTGATTATTATCATATATCTTATTAATTTATCTACTATAAGGATCAGAGTGTAATATCTATTTACTCTGCTTAGGATCTAAATATTTGTTTTATGTACTGGCTTCAAACAGTGATCATTAGAAACAGAAGTTATCATGCAATAATCTTTTGTCAACAATACTTGTTCAAATTGTTTAGATTTTATATTGGTTTATGAAGATAGATAAATAGATAAGGAACTTACTGAGATAGCAATATTTTCTCAGTCTAAGATAGATAGATAGATAGATTGATAGATAGATAGATAGATAGAACTGTATGAAAGAATAAGGTAACTAAGTTGCAAGTTAAATAGGAAGTAGATTGATGGATATGAATAAAATCAAATAGATAGATAGATAGATAAGGAACTCATCTGGATATGCAACTGATTTTAACTGGGTTTGAAGTGACTATTCTTGGAAAAACTGATTATTATTGTTGTGACTGGAGAATGAGATAAATATGAGCATAGATAGATAGATAGATAGGAATAGAATCAGAAAGAATTATTTGATTTGGTTTTTTTGTTTAATGGCATATCAGCCCTAAAGGTTATTTAATACCAAAGCCATCCTTGTTGAACCTATAGCTGGTGGGGATAAGAAGATTCATATATTTTCTATATGAGTCTGAAAGTTAATTTAAAAGTGTGACTGGAAAATAAGATCAATATGAATAAACTGTGATAGATAGATAGATAGATAGATAGATAGATTTGGACTAAGAAAAACTGAGATAGATAGATAGATAGATAGATAGATAGATAGATAGATAGAGGTTGGTTGGTTGGTTGGTTGATTGATTGGTCGGTTGGTTATGTTTTATGGCATAACAACTCATATAGGTTACTTAATGCCACATCTTGTTACATGATTTGTAAATAAATAGTTTGTAGATAACATTTTAAATGAACCAGATCTTATATGTTTTTTGACAGTTTAATGTTTTTAAACATCACTATCTTATATTAATAATTCATTTTAAAACTATCTATGAAGTTGCAGGCACTTAAATCATTTCCAGTAGAGTAAATGATTAAACAGTTCTGTTTGACTTATAAATAGGACCCAGATGAGAACTTTCACTCCTTGGAGGAAGAGGGAAGATTTATCCCTCTGCAGAGATGCAGTCAGTTGTGCCCTGTAGATAGATTGATAGATAGACTGATATGAACAGATTGAGATACATTTAGTTTCTTTGTTTAATGGTATTTCAATCTTTGTTGGTTATTTTTTGCAATAACCATCCTTGTTGAAGAACTCCAGTGGTACTATTTGTCCATAGCTTGGAGAATAAGGGGATTCATATTTTTTCCATGGGTATTTGTTTGAAATAGAATTTAACAATGTGACTGGAGAATGAGATAGATATGAACAGACTCAGATAGATAGATAGATAGATAGATAGTCTGTTCACATCTATTTATCTATCTATCTGAAATCAAAAGGCATAAATTGAATAAGATAGATAGATAGATAGATGGTCTGTTCATATCTATCTATCTATCTATCTATCTATCTGAAATCAAAAGGCACGAATTGAATAAGATAGATAGATAGATAGATAGATAGATAGATAGATAGTCTGTTCACATCTATTTATCTATCTAAAATCAAAAGGCACGAATTGAATTAGATAGATAGATAGATAGATAGATAGATAGTCTGTTCATATCTATCTATCTGAAATCAAAATGCACGAATTGAATTAGATGGATAGATAGATAGATAGATAGATAGATAGATAGATAGAGCTGAACTGACCCAGATAGACATGACCAACTTCATGAAACTAGTTATGTAGACTAACAAATAAAGGTAGACCAAAATAAACAAGTAATTCAATTCATAGATATGAATGGAGTGTTATAGATGTGGTCAAATATGAGTAGATGTACATTTTTTCTTTTTTCTCTTTTTTTTTGTTTGTTTGTACTGGCACTTGCAGGTAAGTAGAAGAGGATTGGTTGGATTTCCTTTATTCTCAATGAAGGGCTTTTAAGTAAATAATTCAAATAATTGCATACTTAACAAACTTTTTAGGAAGGGCACAAAGAGACTGACGTCATTTAAACTTGAAATAAAATGTGATTCTTTTTTTTTCTTCCTCCTTTTTATCACTTTATTGGCAAAATGGTTAGAGTGTTCGACAATGGCCCGGGAAACCTGGGTTCAATCCCAGACTGAATCATACCAAACTTTTTAGGAAGGGCACAAAGAGACGGACATCATTTAAACTAGAAATAAAATGTGATTTTTTTTTCTTCCTCCTTTTTATCACTTGATTGGCAAAATGGTTAGAGTGTTCACCAATGGCACGGGAGACCTGGGTTCAATCCCAGGTCAAGTCATACCAAAGACTTAAAAAATGGTACTTGGTGTCCCCTTGCTTAACACTCAGCGTTATAAAGTATGGATCAAAGGTAAAGTGGGTCATTCCTGGGAAAGGAGTAGCGCCCTCCCCTACACCTTGGTGTAGTAGCTATCAAAAAGGGAGCCTTCGGGTCACCCTTGACTACGGTTGTCAACTTACATATTGCCACATGCAAACAAGGGTCAGCTGAAAAGTTCAAAGGCTGACCGAGATGCTCTCATGGAATGGGACCAAATAAGGTTTATTTTTCCACATAGTCCCTCTTGGGATCCACACATTTCTTCAATTAATGTTGCAGTGTTTAGATACCATTGGTAAAAAAAATTCATCAACTTTTCAACCTCTGTACTTTTCAGGCTATCCTCGTAAGTACAATCATACGTGAACAAGGTTTTGAGTAAAATATGATGGAATAATAAACAAAGACACGTTTAGGAAAACCAGATCGACATGTTTAGATAGAAGTCATTAATATGCAAATGGATTTATAACAAAAAACAAAATCTACATTAATAGGGAGTAACAAAGTTTATGCAAAGTGTCTGAATGCTTAATTGTAAAATCTGATTTTATGGCTACCAAAAAAAAAAAAACAGATTTCAGTTGTTTATATTTATTTTTCTTGTTTGTCTTTCAATATTCTATATTCTATGTATATTAAGTTGGGAATTTAGTAAGGAATAGTCAGTGGTATGTATTCGAATAAGATAGGGGATCAATTTACAATGTTTGTATAATGCTAAACTCGACTCTGAGTTTGTGTCCGTCATTATGACAGTGGATATAATAGAATTGATGGATAAATCATTTTCCCATTATATTTGTTAATGAAATCAAATGTCTGGCAAATCATGGTATTAAGTTTTTGGATTGCTTAACTGTTGTGGCGGAATCACCTACTAATGGACTCAACCACTCTCCATAATACCGGAAGACACAGTAATACGAAGTCAGTCTAGATTCGGAAGCTAACCTCACCCCTGCATGGTTATGCGAACTAGCTTACTGTCCTATGTTCTTATAACCATCCTTTGTTCTTGTAAATATATACCTATACTATAACTGTGGTGTTCTGTTTTCTTTGTGACTCCTTCCATGGCCATAACATTAACCAAGAAAAATGATTCCTTACAAAATTTAGAATATCTCTTTTAATTAAGTTCAATGTGTATATAATTCTGTTGTATCATTCAGCACTTCTGAGAGACTCAGTGAATTTATACCTTGTGTAATAAATTCTTGAAATATGGAAGCAGACATTTGACTGAGAAAATCTATGCCTCTGATTCACAAAATTCAATTTGCAGTAACCTCTTCCCATAATAAAAAGATATGACGATTCAAGATGAAATATGAAGTGAATTTAGGGAGACCGTAAATGTTTAAGGGGTTCACATGACTCATCATCAGTGATAATCCTTGTTTCATCAAAGGTTTCAGGGCTTTCATCATCAGACCTCTAAGCCTGAATGCTAGACTCAGCTTAAGTGACCCAATAGAACATACAGAAATTATTTAAATGATAGATAGATAGATAGATAGATAGATAGAGAAAAAGAAAGAATGTAGTTTTGTCCAATTATTTAAAAAATGAATAAAATGAGGTCCCTCTTAACTGGCTGAGATAGATAGATAGATAGATAGATAGAAACAGATTAAGAAAGAAAGGATATATTTTAGATCCATTATTTTGAAAGTACAGGGTGGCCGAAAAAAAACAGAACCCATAAACTTTTTTATTACTTCTACAAAAATAAAGCAAAATAATTCTAATTCTTTTCCTTGGTAGACCAGGACATATTGGTGAATACTATGGTCCCAATTTTTCATGCACAGAATCTACTTCATATCCTGAAAAAAAGAAAAAGCTAGAATTTATGAATTTCAGTTAAAATATATGGGTTCTGTTTTTTTTTTTTGGGGTCAATCTGTAAATGAAATAAGGCAAATTTAAACAAGCCAAGATAGATAAAAAGATAGATATGAACAGACTTATAAAGAAAGAATATATTTTAGATCCATTATTTAAAAAATTAATGAAATGAGGTTCATCATAACTGGCTGAGATAGATAGATAGATAGATAGATAGATAGATATGAGTGAGATAGATAGATAGATAGATATGAGTGATATAAAATAGATAGATAGATAGATAGATATGAGTGAGATAGATAGATAGATAGATAGATATGAGTGATATAGAATAGATAGATAGATAGATAGATAGATATGAGTGAGATAGATAGATAGATAGATAAGAATTTATTAAGAAAGAAATAATATATTTTAGATCTTTTATTTAGAAAGTAAATGACATAAGGTACATTTAAACTAGCCAAGATTGATAGATAGATTGATAATCTATCTATCTATCTATCTATCTTGGCTAATTATAGATAGATAGATATGAACAAACTAAGAAAGGAAGGTCCATTATTTAAAAAATAAATGAACCGATGTCCATTTACCTCAATGAGATAGATAGATAGATAGATAGATAGATTATGAACACACATGATATTTCCCCAGTTTATATCCCAGAAGCAACTATCTATAGGATTGCCTTCTTTGTCCAAAGTGGCTGTTATTGCAATGGTTCCAATGCCGGCAACCTTTAAGCAGCTGAAACCCCTGCAGTGAGAGCATTCTGCATACTTTCAACAGCCAACAGCTATTGTCTCACTTAGGTCAATAAAAGTTATATGATGTATTTAGTTTACTTTTTAATTATCTTTAATTCCGCATGCAAAATCAGAAAAGTGTTATTTTCTTAACTCAGCATATTCTTCAGGGTGTGCAACTAGGAATAGGGATATAGTGTTAAAAACCACGTATAAATTAACAGCTGAGAAGTCAAAAGATATAAGCACTTTCTTTAAATCATTTGCTATTTTTTTTTATAAATCAAAATTGTAAATTCATTTTCAAGTGTTTGGAGGTATTCATAGCGTAATGGTTATCACTGTAGAAAATGAGCCAGGAGACCAGAGTTCAAATCCTAAAGAAGGTTGCTCGCATATCACATAATGCTAATACCCTTGGGAAAGGTATGAATCCAGCCATTCTTCCTCTACAGCCCAGTTGGCTGAGGCTATTTAATACACCAACTGCATCTCTGCCGAGGGGTTAGACCCACCCTTAACAAGTATCCTGGATATGACAATCTGATAGTGAGGTTCCAGTAATGCTGAAGCTTTGCAGAATGTGGAGTACCCCTTTATTGACATTGCTCCCAGATCCACTCTGGCCCAAAATGATAGCACCTGATAGTGTCCTATCAATGGGTCAAAAAGAACTGTTTGGAATTCATACTGTGTGTAAACAAATGACTTATGCTAGACTGAATTGTTTGAAATAGAACTGTTTGATCATTTAACTGTGTGTAAACAAATGACTGCAGCTTAACTGAATTGTTAGTGGTACATAACAGTACTAGGAGGTGGCTGTGGTGTAATTGTTACCGTCATAGGGAATGGACACGGCGACACGAGTTCAAATCCTGGATGCGACTGATTGCATTTCACATAGCACTAATACCCTTGGGAAAAGTATGAATCCAATTATTCTCCTTCCAGATATGGTTAAACAGTAGGACAGACTGATTTCTTCAGCCTTGGTTAGGCAACTAGTCTAGGAGAAGGAAAACTCTAAATTCAAACCTGTTAAACTCCACTTAAAATTTTGACCTTGTGTCATATCCTGCCCGAGTGGAGGGGTTGGTAAATATAGATAATAGCAGTACTTGAAACCATTTAACTGTGCGCAAAAGAATGAGATTAGGCTCATTTAACAATACTGTTAACAAAAGGTATTTACAAATCATATATATTTAATATATACATGTTAAATACCATAGCTATGAACATTAATGGCTATGTCCCATTCCTCATGAATTTGTTGGATACTATTGTGGGCAAGAGGTGCCCGTGGTATAATGGTTATCGTCGTAAGAAATGGACATGGCGACACGAGTTCAAATCCTGGACGAGACTGATTGCATTTCACATAGCACTAATACCCTTGGGAAAGGTATGAATCCAATTATTCTACCTCCAGCTATGGGTAAATAGTAGGACAGACAGGGTTCTTCAGCCTTGGTGAGGCAACTAGTCTAGGAGAAGGAAAACTCTGAATTGAAACCTGTTAAACTCCACTTAAAAATTGACCTTGTGTCATATCCTGCCCAAGCGGAGGGGTTAGTAAATAGGATACTATTGTGGGCAAGAGTAATATGCTGATTTAGTAGTACACCAAAAGACCCAGCTATGAGTTAAATTGTACCACTACTGTCCTGCAACAAGGTCTAGGCATTAAATGATCCACAAAGTTTGATATGCCATTAAACAAAGAAACCAAACCAAACCAAACCAAAGTAGTACACCACTAAGAGCAGTCTACCTTCTTCGTGCCATTGGCGAGTATTGTATTTTGTTAATGTTATAAAGATTTCCATTTCATTTCCAACCTTCATTTTGGTTATTTCTCATTCAGTAACCTTTTGTTAGGTTACAAAAATATGTATAAAGGGGATTTGGCATTAAATAACCTACAATGGTTGATATGACATAAAACCAAACGAAACCAAATCCTATATATTTCATCATAATCATCATGTCGTGCCGCCAGCACGGATATGTTTAATGCCAACCTCCGGATGCCGAATTGGCATTAAATAACTTACAATGGTTGATATGCCATAAAACCAAACCAAACCAAATCCTATATATTCAATATATATGCATAAAGAGGATTTGGCATTAAATAACCTACAATGGTTAATATGCCATAAAACCCAATCAAACAAAATCACATATATTTAATACATATGTCTAAAGAGGATTTGGCATTAAATAACCTACAATGGTTGATATGCCATAAAACCAAACCAAACCTATTCTTTCTCCTGCTATGGATTAATAGTAGGACAGACTGAACTTTTTAACCTTAGTATGGCAATCAATTTTGGAGAAAGAAAACCTGTTAAACTCTGCTTAAAAAATGAGCTTGTGTCACATCCTGTTTATGTTGGAGGAGGATCGGTAAATACATATGTCCAGGCATCGATATGGTAATGTATGAGAGGAAGAATTATATAGAGAAAAATATTCATTGAATTTTCTGATCTTTATTGTTCTACAGTGGTTTGTCAAAGATTCAGGTGAAAATACATAGTAACAATTACTTCTGACCCTGCTTTGATTGATTGTGAAAGTAATATATTTTAATTATATATTCAACAGATTTAGAAGTTGGGCTAAATCAGTTTGTCAGTGTAAGTAAAGTAAAATTGGCGACTGACAAATAGGAAAAATATACTAAGTAATCACAACTAGCAGTGGTTACCTTCTTCATGCCACTGGCAAGTATTGTATTTTGTTAATGTTTCAACCTCTGTTTTGGATATTTCTCATTCAGTAATCTTTTCATTAGGTTAGAAGATTAACAAAAAGAAAAGAACTTGTCGCCTTGTGGATTTTACTGTTCTAGCGGACCATAGCATAAAAATAAAAGGAAGGGAAAAGAGAGACAAATATCTGGTCCTTGCCAGAGAGCTGAAAAAAAGCTATGGAACATGAAAGTGATGGTGATGTAAATTGTTGTTGCTGCCCTTGCAACTTTTCAAAAAGGCCTCGAAAAGAGACAGGGGGAAATGTAGCTTTGAAGTAGAATCGAAACCATCCAGACCACATACTCAACAGTGTCCGAGGGACTTGCTATCACTCAAGTTGTGGTGGAAAACTCGTAAAGAGTAAAATAATGAAAGAAACATGTTTATCAAAATGAAAAAAAAAGTTAATGCTAGAAAATGTAGTTATTTTATGTATAGATTTGAAGTTAATCTTCTGTCCAACTCCTTAAAATACTAAACGTAAAAAAAAAAATTAAAAAAACAATAAAAATAACATACAAAGAAAAAAAGAAAATCTAAATAAAAACAAAAAAAGATTTATTTCAAAATACAAAGCACAATGTATGAGTGGCCAACTATTCCGACATGAATGGCTAGACTGCTTACACAGGCAATTTGTTGATGAATGAAAATGGAGTCTTGTGTCGGACTACCTACAAATTTGGATGAGCTGATAACAGAAGAATGATGCATCAGTGTTTCATAGTAAAAGCAGGTACTGTAAGTTACTTAAAGCATTTGTCATTCATTCATACATACATACGTACATATATATATATATATATATATATATATATATATATATATCATGATTATTAAGTCATGCTGACTTCACGGATTTCTCTGACACGCTCTCTCTCTCTCTCTCTCTTTCTCTCTCTCTCTCTCTCTCTCCCCATCTGTTCTTATCATCCATCGCAGATTCTTCAACTTACATCCAGTGTCTGCACTTAGCTGACATAAGTAAGTCCTTGCTAATCAGCCAACCCTGCATCCATGGATAGGGGCCCATAGAAGAACGTTGCTTAGGATTTCATTCTTGCTTCCCCAGCAGTGTTCCGCATGTCTTGTTCATCTTACTTAGATGGCTGCTGAGATGGGAGGTAAATGACCGTACAGCTGTTATTTTTTCAGGTATTGCTTCCAAGATTTGTTCAAAGCCGCATATAGTATTCTTATATAGTTCTCATCTAGCTTTTTCTCTATGAATTTTGGTTGGTTGGTTGTTTTGTTTCACAATGTATCAACCCTTTTTAAGTTATTCAATGCCAAATTAGATTTCAAACAGTTTAGTTTAGTAAAAGTATAGTTTTTTTTACACACAGTGAAAAGTCAAAACAGTTTAGTTAAATGTCAAAACAGTTTTATTTCAAACTACTCAGTTTAGCATAATTCAGTTTAGTACAAGTGCACAGTTTCAGTGTCTAAATAACATTCTATTTCAAACAATTCCATATAGTATAAGTATATTTTTTTTTGTTTACATACAGTTAAATGTCATTCAGTTTAACATAGGTACACAGTTTAACTCTATTTGACCCATAGATTGGACTCTATCAGGTACTTACAACCAATCTGGGACCAGAGTGGACTTAGCATTGGATCTTCACTTAAAGATCCTAAAAAGAATATACTCTGCAGTCTTCAACTTCAACTTCAGTCTTATTCATGAATTATGACTTGCTGCCTAAGTACACAATATATATATATATATATAGTGCAATTAGAAGGAAGCTCAAACCTGGTTAAATTGTCATTATAAATTTATTTCACCAGAGAATATTATTATACTCTCTGTCTCAGCCAATGACTTTACATGTTTGACTTGAAGTTGCAAGGCAGCAAATGTGGATTACAGTTTATATGTGTATTAAAAAAAAAGTAGGGGGGAAACCTATATAAATTTTAAATTCTCCGGCAAGCGCAAAGGGGGTCAAAACAATAAGGTGTTAGAAACATTAAGAAACAAGAACAGGGTGTTCCTGTAAATTGAACCATCCCAATTTGAGCACATGCCAGATCTTCTGTAGCAGGTGGAATCTTGTGAATAATCGAAGCTTGTAAACTAAATGATTATCTTCATGTAGTCTAAGCAGGAGACGTATATATATATATATATTTTTTTTTTTTCAGTTTAGCATAAGTAGTAGTAGAGTTGGCGACCATAGTCGAGGGTGACCCGAAGGCTCCCTTTTCAATAGCTACTACACCAAGGTGTAGGGGAGGGCGCTACTCCTTTCCTGGATTGCTCCACTTTACCCTTGATACGTACCTTATAATGCTGAGTGTTAAGCAAGGAGGCATCAAGTACCATTTTTTGAGTCTTTGGTATGACTTGACGTAGGATTGAACCAAGGTCTCCCGGGCCATTGGTGAACACTCTAACCGCTGGGCCAATGTCCGGTATTAAATATATATATATATATATATATATATATATATATATATATATGCTGGTAGCACGGATATCCCTGACTCTCTCTCGCCACTCCTCCCTATCGTTCATCACCCTAGATAGGTCTTCAGGACAACACCCCGTATCCTCACATAGCTGCTGAATGTACGTTCGAGCTGGTCGCCCTGCTTTTGCGCGGCCATGTGTGGGGATCCATAAGAGTACATCTCTTATGAGTTCATCTCTGCTTCTCCAGCAGTGTCCTGCATGTCTGGTTCGTCTAACTTGAATAGTTTTCGTGATAGGGGGCAGGTGGCCGTACAGTTGGTGCCTTGTGGGGTGTTGCTTCCAGGACTTGTTCAGGATTGCACGCAGCATTCTTGTGTAATTGCCATCTAGTTTCTTCTCCAGCCGTTTTATATATATATATATATATATATATATATATATATATATGTGTGGCCTGGGAGACTTGGGTTCAATCCCAGGTTGTGTCATACAAAAGACTCAAAAAATGATGATTGATACTTCCTTGCATTATAAGGTATGTACCAAGGATAAGTAAAGCAATCCAGGGATAGGAGTATCACCCTCCCCTACACCTCGGTGATATAGCTATTGAAAAGGGAGTCTTCGGGTTAGCCTTGACTACAGTCGCCAACTGAAGCTTGTATATATATATATATAAAAGAGTTTAATGGTTCTTACTAGCTCACTTGTTGAGTTAATGAAGGACCAAACATTACAGTATTGTTAAATAGTACTCAATATCAATGATAGGGCATTTAAAAATATATATATATTTTAAAAATATATATATATATATATATATATATATATATATGTGTGTGTGTATATATATATATGTATGTATATGTATATATATATATAAGATATACATATATATACAGACTTTTTTGTTCTATCAGAACTCTTCAGTGTGGCTAGACATGCAGGACGCTCGAAGCCGGGATCGAAACCGTCCAACTTTACGTTTGACTAAGTCTCAGCTTTCTCGGTCAACAAGAGGACCAGGTTGGCTAAGGGAATTTTTAAGGTATTTATTTAGCAACAGCAGCAGTAGCTGTTTGCTTATATTTTTATACCCTATCGGCTACCAGAGTGCTCAATTCTTTTGAAGAGCTTTGCATTATGCGAGCAGCGGCCGACGATTTCTTTGCCAGGGTGCTCAACCCCCATGGGGGAGCGTATATATATTATATGTATATATTATATCACATAGTAGTCTTTGACCATGTCTGTCTGACAATTGCTGATTGCATGAAATTCAGGGTCACTGACTGTACCATGTAATACAATATATATATATATATATATATATACATGAAAATGTACTGAGAAGAAAAAACAAGGTCTTGAGAGGATGATTTTATTTATAGAAATATTTGCCAAAAATTTAATGTTATGATTGTTAGACCTTAGCGTGTGTAAGTAATTAAATGAAAAAAAAGAATAAGAAAACTTACACGCCCTGATGAAAATCAAAAAAACAAAATTGTTAATATTGGCCAATGTTTGGAAAATGAAATGATCCCCTGATAGCCTTGTGTTTTTTATTTTCATGAATGTCTCTAAGATTTTCTCCCCAGTTAAGTAGTCACCCATTTCAGTAATGATCTGTCGCATCACTACTTAACTTCAATGATCTGATGGCAACTTATGCTTTCAGTTGTATTTAACTGTAAGGGGCAGTAAAGAAGGTGGCTGATCATGTAATGATTGTAACTTTTTCTCTATCATATTTTTCAAATTCTAATAGTCCACAATGTTGTATTTTTACTTTTAAAACACAGTATTTTAAAACTATAGAATTACTATAAAAGGGCACCTTACAAGGAATATTGCCTATATGATATTATAATCAAAACACTCTTTGTTACTATATTTTACTAAACTCAAAATACACTGACAAAATAATCAAGACACACTATGAAAAGATCTATCTGAAACTGTATATTATGCTCAAGACATGGAGGTGCCCGTGGTGTAATGGTTATCGTCGCAGGAAATGAACACGGCGACACGAGTTCAAATCCTGGACGAGACTTATTGCATTTCACATAGCACTAATACCCTTGGGAAAGGTATGAATACAATTACTCTCCCTCCAGCTATGGGTAAATAGTAGGGCAGACTAAATTCTTCAGCCTTGGTGAGGCAACTAGTCTAGGAGAAGGAAAACTGTGAATTCAAACCTGTTAAACTCCGCTTAAAAGTTAACCTTGTGTCATATCCTGCCCGAGCGGAGGGGTTGGGCAAATAGGATTATGCTCAAGACACAGGTGGCCTAGTTGGCGGGGGCTGCAGAATACACTGATTGCCTTTCTGCCAAGGGGTAAGACCCCCCTCCACCAAAGACTGTTCTGGATATGACACTAAACAACCTGATGCTGAGGCTCCAGTAATGCTGGAGATATGGGGAATGCGGATTACCCCTTTATTGTCATTGTTGTCAGGTCCATTCTGGCCCAGAGAGGAAGCACCTGATAGGGTCCGATCTATGGGTCAAATAAAACTAAACTGTGTACTCTAGCTAAACTGAATTGTTTGGAATAGAACTGTTTGTATGTATTAAAATGGATTTGGCAATATATAACCTACAATGGTTTTATGCCATAAAACCCAACCAAACCAAATCCTATATATTTAATATATATGTATAAAGAGGATTTGGCATTAAATAACCTACAGTAGTTGATATGCCATAAAACCCGACCAAACCAACACATATATGAATAAAGAAGATTAGGCATTAAATAACTTACAATGCCACAGAACCTAACCCAACCAAACCAAACCATATATATTTAATATATATAAGGAGGATTTGGCATTAAATAACCTACAGTGGTTGATATGCCATAAAACCCAACCAAACCAAACCAATGAAAACACTGAGGAGAATCTAACACACATCATGGTTAAAGTGCTGAACTGCAATCTCAAAGTAAGCAAGTTCAAACTTCAGTCATACTATTACATTCACTTTCAGACTAATACCTTTTTGGAAAGGCATAAACCTCCTTATCTACCCAGCTCTAGGTTAAATAATATCATTGCTGTTCTTTTACGAGGATGGTTTCAGCATTAAATAGCCCAAAAAGACTGATATGCCATTAAACAAAGAAATCATATCCTTAAAGGACTTTGTTAGTGAGTTTGACTCTTACTGAGTACCCTTTACTTCCAACCTTGTGCTGACCTATACTAAGTTTATCAAATGAGAAACCACAATAAAATGTTGCGATACTCAATATTAAATGTTATGAACTGGCATTAGACCAATAAAAAAAAATTTTCTGAATAAAACCAGTAAATTTGCGGCTTTTATCTTGTTTTTTCCTTTTTCTCTTTTTTTTCTGCCTTTTTTTCAATAGATTTCATTTAATACAACAGCATGTGCATTGTGTATATCTGAGCCTGCGTGATCAACACAGTCTTTGTAGTCCCCAATTTCACTCAATACAAAGTTCAAATCATGCATAATTTCTTTCAGAAATTGATCAGTACACAAGTGAGTGCTTTCAATTACCTCTGCAAGTTTCAACTGCAACAACCTAATTGAAAAATATGGAAAAAAAGTCAAATTTACTATCAAAGTAAGGAGAAGCTTCTCCTCTGCAGCTGAAAAATATAGAGCAGCAAACAGTTTAAAATTTGACTATAGCTGCACCTTAGACCACACAATTCAACAATAGTCACACCTAATACAGAGCTAGGAATTTGACGATAGCTATTCATAAAACATAGCTAGCAATTTTACAATAATTATACATAAGATATTGCAAGCAATTTTGCATATAACACAATGTTAGGTTTAAGGTTCTTTGTTTAATGGCATATCAACCTTTGTGGGTTATTTAATGCCAAAGTCATCCTTCTTGAAGAACAGCAGCAATGCTATTTAAGCCATAGGGGGTTTATACCTCTCCCAAGGGTATTTGACCGAAAGTAAATGTAATTGCATGACTGGAGTTTGAACTCACAAACAACAATTCTACAGGCCAGGGCTTTAACCATTACACCACAAGAACAGTCTTAACACACTGTTAGAAATTTATCTATTGTTGCACAGAGTTAGCAGTTTGACTATAGTTGCCAATAGATTTTCCTTGGTTTTCAAATTTTCAAGTGCACATATTCACCCAACCCCTCCACCACAAACAGTGTGAGACACAAGGTCAAATTTTTTGCAGAATTCAACAGGTTTTAATCTAGAGACTTCCTTCTGCCCATACATTTGCCATAATAAGGCTAAAGAACCCAGGCTACCCTTCTATTTACTCGTCGCTAGAAGGAGAAAGAAGAGGTGATTTTTGCCTTTCCTTCGCCTGAAACGAAACATCTCGGATTTGATATCAGCTCATTATTATTGAATATAGGGTGTCTCAGTATAGGGTGTATCAATATTCATGAGACCCATGTAACTATTAATATCTCTACTAATAATAATGTTGTGTTCTTTTTTTTTCAAATTTGAAAATAATATACTATAACAACCATTAATCCTCAATCACAATGCCTTGGACAAAAGAAGAAAATTATTTTGCGTCACTACTTATTTGGAGACAAAAATCATTCAAAACTGTCTCAGAATAGATGCAACCCTTTAATATGATAATGATTTATTACTGAGGCAAGAAACTACAAAAAAACAAAAAAAAAAACGATTGCATGAGCTGGAAGCTGATATAGTAACAATTGAAAAAAACATTATTTGATGTCTCTAGCTGAAAGGATGCACTTTTTACAGGACATGTTCTAAATAACCACTATTGCACTTCTCTCAGTAATAAATCATTATCATATTAATGGGTTGCATCTATTTTGAGACACTCTGTATACATCATCATCATGTCATGCTAATAGCACAGAGTTCTCTGACTCTCTCTGGCCATCATCCATCTCTATCATTCATCGCTCCTGGTAGGTCCTCTAGACTGCATCCAGTGTCCATACTAAGCTGATGTATGTAATTCCTTGCAGTTTGGCCAACACTGGGGCATCATGTTTTGGAGTCCATCAAAGAACATTGTTTACGAGTTCATTCTTACTTCCACTGCAGTGCCTAGCATATTTTTTCATAGTACTTTGGTGTTTTTTGAGATGGGAAATCAGTGGCTGTACAACTGCTTTTTTATGAGATGCTGTTTCCAGGATTTGTTCGAAACAGTTCGTAGCATTCTTGTGTATTTCCCATTTAGCCTTCTCTCCCGGCATTTCGTTTGCATCTGGGGGGTGCCTCCATACAGTAATACCGACACAGCTAGAGCTCGGAAGAATTCAATTTGTATTTCATCAGAATAAATCAGATTTTCATTTGATCAATAACCTGTAAATTGCAGTTTGCATCTTTCCTATATGTACGTTGACATCACTTTCAATAGATGAGATACTACTGCCGAGATATGTTAACTAATCTCCTAATTTCTTAGGCCTGTCACTTAAAGGAGAATGGAATCCCTTAAATGCATATACAGTTTGATTTAATAGAAATACAATGTTTATAGAGGTATACATCGGGTTACGTCGTTTCGAGGTAAGTCCTTCTTGATTATACGTCCTTTGTCAAAACGATATGAGGAAAATTGTAAGTCACTTTATTCGACTTTACGTCTGTCCACCACAAACATTGAAGTCGTAATATCACTAGAAAAGCGTTAAAAGCACATAAAATTATTAGTCCTCCATGTTCAAAATGCAAGAATCAAATGTGACATACTGTAAAAGATACAAAACTTACATTTAAATCATGCTTTAATTTCTATTTCCCAAAATACTACCAAAGTTAAGTACTAATGAGCCTACTTACTACTAAGTTGGGTAACCTCTTAGGAGTAGAAAGTACCATTGGTAATCAGTTTGGTTTGGTTTGGTTTTATGGCATATCAACCATTCTAAGTTATTTAATGCCACTTCTCTTTTCAACATATATATCAAATATATATGATTTGGTTTGGTTGCGTTTTATGGCATATCAACCATTGTAGGTTATTTAAGGCACTTTAAGGTTTGATTTTATGGCATATCAACCATTCTTGGTTATCTAATGCCACTTTTATACATATATATTTGGTTTGGTTTTATGGAATATCAACCATTCTAGGTTATTTAATGCCACTTTTATACATATATATTTAATGCCACTTTTATACATATATATCAAATATATATGATTTGGTTTGGTTGCGTTTTATAGCATATCAACCATTGTAGGTTATTTATGGCCAAATCCCGTCTATACTTATATATCAAATATATATGATTTGTAAACATATTTTGTTAATAGCATTTTTAAATGAGCCTAAGCTTATTCTTCTGCACACAGTTAAATGGTTCCAAATATTGTAATGTATCACTGACAATTCTACTAAACATAAGTCATTTGTTTACACACTGTTAAAGGATCAAATACTTCCACTTCAAACAATTCAGTTTAGCATAAGAACTCAGTTTAAATGTCAAACCGTTCCGTTTGACCCATAGATAGGACTTAGTCAGGCACCACCACTGCAAGCCAGAGTGGACCTGGGAGCAATGGCAATGATGGGGTACTCTGCATTTCCCAAAGCTCCAGCATTACAGGATCCTCACCATCAGATTGATGACTGTCCTCTCCAGGACACTCATTGGTGCGAGGTCTTACTCCTCTACTGAGATGCCGTCACTATAGTCTACAGTCCCAGT
>CAUZXS010002712.1:242126-314626 GCA_963585895.1 Sepioteuthis lessoniana
AATAGCTACTACACTGAGGTGTAGAGGATGGCGCTACTCCTTTCCCTTGATTGCTCCACTTTACTCTTGATACGTACCTTATATTGCTAAGTGTAAAGCAAGGAGGTATCAAGTACCATTTTTAAAGTCTTTGGTATGATGCAACCTGGGATTGAACCCAGGTCTCCTGGACCATTGGCGAACACTAAGAGGGATATATTCTTACCAATAGAAGTGTTATGTCTCTTCATTATGGATATACAACACAACGAATTATACAATTTGATTCTTAACTATGAATACTAGCAAGTTGTTGATCTGATATTGTTATAATGATTTTTTGAGGTATAAGAATGTATTCTTTGCTCAGTCGGCTGGGTGTGTAGAATACACCGACTGCTTCTCGACAAAAGGGTAAGAACCGCCACCCCCGCAACGAGTGTCCTGTTATGACCCTAAACAATCTGATGGTGAGGTTCCACTATTGCTGATGCTTTGGGGAATGCGAAGTAATCCTTCATCACCATCACCCCCAGGTCCTACTCTAGCCTGGAGTGTTAGCAACTGATAAGGTCCTATCAATATGTCAAATAGAACTAAACTGTATACTTATGCTAAACTGAATTGTTTGAGATAGTTATCCATCTATCCGTAAAGCAAAGGCTCCACAATTCTTGGCCTGATTTTAACCAGACCTTATGAGCTGTTAGAGCTATGTCTGGTAAGTCTTTACCCAAACCCTCTGTCATAAGCAGGATGGGACACAAGGTTTGTTTTTTTTTACATTGAAACTGCGTACTTACGCTAAACTGAATTGTTTGAAATAGAACTGTTTATATTTATAATAATGGATTTAGCATTGGTAACATAAAATAGTTGATGTGCCATAAAACAAGACCAAACTAAACCAGATCAAACCACACAAAACATATTCTAAATTTCGTTTATTTAATAAATTCTAATATTTACTGATATAAATTGATAACAGGAAAAACCAAGAAAAAAAAAACAGTTCTTTTTTTTTATATTTTGGAATATTTAGTTGAAAGAATTTGGTCATTCATTCAATAAAATCTTTTAGAATTACCGTACATGATGGCATATAAGGTGTATAAGACGAAGCCAAATTTCAGTAGGGAAAATCAAGAAAAAATTTTCGTGAAACAAATTACTAATATTAAACGAGATGAAATTAATCTAATGAATATTATCAATGATAACACTTTTAAACTGCATCTTTAAATAATGACAACTGGTATATGAAAGTTACTCTAAAGTCTAAGCTAATAGGAATTGCCAGGTAGCTAATTTCGTCCGACTATCGCGAATTTTAAACCTACATATGGCATATAAGACGCAGGGGAATTTTAAAAGATATTTTTATTTTTTTAACAAAGTGCGCCTGATAGGATGTCAAATACAGTAAAGTTTATAAAAACGACAGATAAAGAAAATTAATTTTGCTTGTAGAATCTCATTTAGATATATTGAGAAAAAATATTAAGATTTTTTTAAGACCGAGAAAAGTTGACAGAAAACTATTAATTTGAATAAGGTTTGTAAGACACAAAAAAGAAATATATATATATATAGAAAACTGCTTCTTTTCTTCTACAGATTTTCAAGGGTTTCTGGGGTCTCTGAACAAATCTGAAATTGTGTTCCAAACATCACCCTTAGTGTTTAAAAAGTCTCGAGCCATGCTAAATAACTGATATTAATTAAACTCACAGAAACAACTTCAGAAAATAGAAAGTATTTCTGTATTAATAGTAGGATTGTAATTATTTAGCCCCTTACATGCTTGCCTCCAATCAAAGACTCAATGTGCATAGCTACCAAGACCTTTACGGGGGTGTCCTCGTGGTGTAATGGTTAAAGCGATGGACTGCGGAATCGGAGTAAGCGAGTTCGTACTTCAGTCGCGCTATTACGTTCACTTTCGGACAAATACCCCTGGGAAAAGTATGAACCCCTTATCCTCCTAGCAATGGGTTAAATAGTACCACTACTGTTCTTCTAGGAGAATAGCTTTGGCATTAAATAACCTGATATGAATAGCTTTGGCATTAAATAACTTGATATGCAATTAAACAAAGAAACCAAACCAAACCAAGCTCTTTCCAACTGGGTGGTGGGGACAATTATTTTTCTTATCGATCAGAAAGTCGAGAAGTATGCATCTAACCATTTCCTTAGCTATATGACACAAGTTCAATTTTTTTAAGTGAATTAAAGTTAGTTTCAATTCAGTTTTCCTTCTCCTTGGCTGGTTGCCTAACCAAAACAAGAGAACCGACTCTGCCCTACTTTCTAGCCATAATTGGTGATAGAATAGCTCAATTCATATTTTTCTAAAGGGTATTAGTGCAATGTGAAATACACCCAGCCTCATCTAGGATTAGAACCCAGGTTGCCATGTTTCTTTCCTACAATGATAACCATTACACAAAAAATGCCTTTAACGATAAATGGTTAGTGAGTTGTAAATTAGGTTACCAGATGTTTGCCTCCAGTCAAAAACACCAGTAGCATTGCTGCCAGGTCTTTTATTTGAATGCTAGTTTCTCTTTATGTAATAAATTGATTTGATTTCTCTATTGAGAACTGAATTGTTCAACATCAATTAATTATTTACAAGTATTAGTTGATAAAATTTATTGATCTTCCTTTTCAGACATTTTGCCAAAATTAGTTTTTTTTTCCCCTGGAGACTGACTTCGATATGTAGATTTAATAACTTCCCTTAAACTAATGATCCATAAAACTTTTTGAAGGGTTCTTTTAGCATTAGGCGAGAGATCCAATCTAATACCCAACTTATAACTTTATCTTAATTCATGGAATCTCCATCTATCCGTAAAGCAAAGGCTCCACAATTCTTGGCCTGATTTTAACCAGACCTTATGAGCTGTTAGAGCTAAGTCTGGTAAGTCTTTACCCAAACCCTCTGTCATAAGCAGGATGTGACACAAGGTCAATTCTTAAGAGGAATATGTATTTACCTAACCCTTCTGCCACAAGCAGGATGTGACTCAGGGTTAATTTTTAAGAGGAATATGTATTTACCTAACCCTTCTGCCACAAGCAGGATGTGACACAAGGTCAATTTTTAAGAGGAATATGTATTTACCTAAACCCTCTGCAAAGAGCAGGATGTGACGCAAGGTCAATTTTTTAGCCGAGTACAGCTGGTTTAAATTCAGAGTTTTCCCTCTCGTAGACTGGTTGGCTAACCAAACCTAGAGAACCCAGTCTCCCCTTCTATTTACCCAGAGCTGAAAGAAGAAGAGATGAATTCATGCCTTTCCTATGAAGCCAAATACAAACAGCTTCATCCGGGATTTTTTGGATATGACTAAACAATCTGATGGTGAGATTCAAGTTACGTTGAAGCTTTGGGGAATGCGTAGCACCCCTTCATTGCCATCGGTCCCAGGTCCACTCTGACTCGAAGAGGTAAAACCTGATAGGGCCATATCTATGGGTCAAATAGAACAAAACTGTCTACTTATGCTAAACTGAATTGTTTGAAATAGAATTGTTTTTCGACATTTAAACTGCGTACTTATGCTAAACTAAATTGTTTGAAATAGAACTGTTCTGTCATTTAACTGTGTGTGGACAAAAACTATACTTATATTAAACTGATTTGGCTAAACTGAATAGCTTGAAATAGAAATGTTTTTGACAATTAAACTGGGTACTTATGCTAAACTAAATTGTTTGAAATAGAACTGTTTATTTGCATAAAATGGATTTGGAATTAAATAACCTACAAAGGTTAATTTGCCATAAAAATCAACCAACCAACCAACCAACCAGGATTTAAACTTTCAGGATGGATTCCATTCTTTATTGTGGTGACCCTTGTGCTCAGCAATTTTCCAAGAGAAAATCTGCCTGTATAAATCAATCAGAAAGTTTTCCAAACTACGCATCAATGAAGCATAAAAATACTTCAGGAAAATGTATGATTTGTCAATTGTATATATTCACCCAACCCCTCCGCATGTGCAGAATGCGACACAAGGTCAATTTTTAAATAGATTTTAGGAGATTTGAATTCAGAGTTTTCCTTCTCCTAGATTGTTTGCCTCACCAAAGCAAAAGAATTCAGTCTGTCCAACTATTTAGCCATTGCCGTAAGGAGAAAAAATTGGATTCATACCTCTCCCAATATTATTAGCGCTATGTGAAATGTAATCAGCCACATCCAGGATTTGAACTCATGTCGCTGCATTCATTTCCTGTCAATTGTTGGTTAGCAATGATTTGGCCCTCACATCCTCGCCTCCAGTGAAACTTTCCAGATGCATGGCTGTAACATACCCATGATACGGATATGAGAAACGTACATAGAATGTTCATAACATTTTTTTTCATCATACAACGTGTGAAAGCACGTGCGAGACCATGTCCTCATCAGCCGCCAACCAGGGGTGATAACACAGTTTCGGTAGCTCAAGCAGCTTTTGCCACCGGACAGGTATTAAGAGAATTATATATATATATATATATATATATATATATACACCAGATCAATTAAGAGCAGAGACTACATTTGACGTTAATCTTTATTTTTAGTGTGCAGTTTGTGATTTTAAAGAAAGAAAGAAAAAAAAAACGCGTTTACTTTCGGCGGTTGATGTTATTACGTGTTTACATATAAACATAGAACATAGGAATCCTGAAACACGAAAAACGCTTACGACTTCTTAGTTCAGGTACGAAACTTTTTATTACCTTTGAGTTAAAAGGTTTTTCGACATAAGGAGAGAGATACACCTTTCTATGCTGACTTTTTCACCCGTCCCAAATCACGTGCGCACCCGATACAAGGCATCGGCGTGCGAGGGAAAGTCAACCGTCTTCTCCCGAGGCAGAACTCAACTCAACTGACTTTTCTCAAATCTCCCCAAATCCTCCGCGCACGCTTCCGGTGCATGACGTCATTCACATCCCCAAGTCCTATCTGGGATTTTTATTTTGACATCTCTGAATGACACATCTTCCCCGCGAGCGCGCGTGAACACATGCGCTCATGTTTGCACCTAACTAACCCATGTGCTAAGCGAAAGGTTCTCACCCTAACTAAACCGAAAGGCAAGATATATAAAACGAAATCCCTCAGCCATTATATTACATGGCTACCTGACCTTTTATTTGGATAATACTTACTCTTTATAAAATATTCATGTTTTTTTTCTTGAGAAAGTATAGTTAAATAAATTAAAAGAACTTTAAACCACTTTGTATATATGTTTTATTAACTCCGTACATATATATATATATATATAGTAAAAAGTAAGTTGTCATAGTTGTCCCCTTTTCAATGTAACATATTGACCCCGGCCAAGCTGTCAAAATAGGAAATGCACCTGTGTAAATAATAGGTGCATCCGGTCGAGGAATATCAGGATATAACCTTGACCGTGGACAGGTTGAATTGAGTGCGATTTGTAACGCCCACAAGAAGAAGGTGGATGTCGAACAATTATATAACCCGGGTGAGGACAGGAAGTCAGTCAGTTGGAGATAAGATGCAGTAGAGAAAACCAGCACCCAGCAGAGGGGGACTTCAGGACCCCCGATTGAGCAGTTGGAGTTCAGACCAGTTGGAGAGAAGATGCTGGAATGAGGAACATGTCCCAGAGAGGCTGGGCCTCCAGGCCCCCAGGCCCCCGGTTGAGCAGCCCAGGAGAACGGGAAAGAAACGCTGTTATGGCCATAAGAGTGGGGGTCAATATGTTGCAGTTCTGTTCAGCCTCCAACTCACCTCTCACACAATAAAACCTTTAGTAACCCTTTCGAACCCTTTCAAATAAAGTGAGAGGTATATTTTTCTAAAGAACTGTGTCGCTCGTCTTTATTGTGTCGTCATAATGATTCTGCACGCATATGTATATGTGTATGTATAGTTGTTCATGGCTATACAATATCAATAGTTATCACACCAAGGTGTAGGGGAGAGCCTACCCATTTCTTTGTATTGTTAAACTTTGTCCTTGATCGGTAACTTATAATACTGAGTGTTAAGCAAGGAGGCATCAAGTACCATTTTTTGAGATTTTGGTATGACTCGACCTGGGATTGAACCCCGACTTCCCAGGCCATTGCAAACTCTCTACCCAGTAGGCCGATATATATATATATATATATATATACACGGTCATTTAATTGATCATGGAAATTATTGAATTATTGTGAAAAAAGCAAATTTTTTTCAGAAGTTTTTTCACATATAAAATTTTGATTGTTTGGAAATGGTTTATGGCAAAGAAATCTTTTTATTCTTGCCAAAATGTTTATTTTGAGGCTATTCAAAATGGCAAGCTGTTAACATAGGGTGCTTCAGGATTAAACTGACAAGAGCAAAACCATGGGAAATTTAGTCAGAAACTCTGTACAAATGGGCTTAACAAGTGTTTTCCTCGAGTCTGAGTTGGAAAGACAGTCCATGAAGTGGAAACACACTGACTCTGCAGTAAAGAAAAAAGATTCGGGTGCAGCCGTCAGTAAAGAATATCATGTTGACAGTCCTTTACGGCATGAAAGGACTTATAATAATTGGTTTGATTTAAAGAGCGCAGCTGTATACTGTTCTTCCTAATGCAAACCCCTTAGATAAAATTCACCTTATTTATTGAATCACACACATATTTGTATGCGGTGTCTCAATATTCATGAGACCCATGTAACTATTAATAACTCTACAAATAATAATGTTGTGTTCTTTTTCAAATTTGAAAATAATATACTGTAACAACCATTAATCCTCGATTACAATGCCTTGGATAAAAGAGGAAAAATATTTTGTATCACTAAATATTTGGCGACAAAATCATTCAAAACTGTCTCAAAATAGATGGAGCCCCTTAATATGATAATGATTTATTACTGAGGCAACAAGAAAGCAAAAAAGAAAAAAAAAGATTGCATGTCCTGGAAGCTGATATAATAACAATCAAGAAAAAACATTATTTGATGTCTCTAGCTGAAAGAATGCACTTTTTACAGTACGCCATTGAGCTTGTCTCAGTAATAATAAATCATTATCATTTTAATAGGTTGCATCTATTTTGAGACACCCTGTATATATCATCATGTAATGCTAATCGCACAGAGTTCTCTGACTCTCTCTGGTCATCCATCTTTATCATTCATCGCGCCTGGTAGGTCCTCTAGACAGTAATATTATGGACGGGCGCTGTCATCAATCAGTGAAGGTGTCATGAGACTAGCGCGTGCAGGCAGAATGACCTGCAAAGTTAGACGTGATTTTAAAATAATCACAGATGTATTATCACGTGTTTCACTGGTGACATCGAACATTCGGGGATCTTCGATTTGTTCTCCAAAATCTCTATCTAAGAAAACAAGTCAGGAGATTTTGGCAGAGTTGAAGGCAGTTGTCAAAACGGGTGCGTTAAAGGTTCCGAGGTTCCGACCCGTCCTACCCCAGTCTGCTACGACCTATCTGTCAGGCGTGTGTCAAACACCCAGCTCTCACCCACACCCCGTCATCACTGAGTGGAAGGGAGAAGAAGGACGCAACTAAAATGAACTTTTCAAGTTGCAGCAATCATAGCTGAATAATAAACGACTGCTATATTTTCTTCCCTTACCTTCGAGTTTTAGTATTATTTTTTTGCGGACTTCTTTCTTTTCAGCTCAATACGTTGGTCCTATGGTACATAGACTGCATCCAGTGTCCATACTGAGCTGATGATATAATTCCTTGCAAGTTAGCCAACACTGGTGCATCATGTTTTGGAGTCCATCAGAGAACATTGTTTATGAGTTCATTCTTACTTCCACTGCAGTGCCTAGCATATTTTTTCATTGTACTTTGGTGTTTTTTGAGATGAGAAATCAGTGGCCGTACAACTGCTTTTTTTTATGAGGTGCTGTATCCAGGATTTGTTCGAAACAGTTCGTAGCATTCTTGTGTAGTTCCCATTTAGCCTTTTCTCCCTGCATTTCGTTTGCTAGAGCTCGAAAGAATTCGATTTATATTTCATCAGAATAAATCCGATTTTCATTTGTTCAATAACCAGTAAATTGTAGTTTGCATCTTTCCTATGTGTACGTTGACATCACTTTCAGTAGATGAGATACTACTGCCGAGATATGTTAACTAGTCTCCTAATTTTTTAGACCTGTCACTTAAAGGAGAATGGAATTCCTTAAATGCATATACAGTTTGATTTAATAGAAATACAATGTTTATAGAGGTATACCTCAGGTTACGCCGTTTCGAGGTAAGTCTTTCTTGATTATACATCGTTTGTCAAAACGATATGAGAAAAATTGTAAGTCACTTTATTCGACTTTACGTCTGTCCACCACAAACATTGAAGTCGTAATATCACTAGAAAAGCGTTAAAATTGTAAGTCACTTTATTCGACTTTACGTCTGTCCACCACAAACATTGAAGTCGTAATATCACTAGAAAAGCGTTAAAATTGTAAGTCACTTTATTCGACTTTACGTCTGTCCACCACAAACATTGAAGTCGTAATATCACTAGAAAAGCGTTAAAATTGTAAGTCACTTTATTCGACTTTACGTCTGTCCACCACAAACATTGAAGTCGTAATATCACTAGAAAAGCGTTAAAAGCACATAAAATCATGTTACTGTTCAATAAATGTGAATAAAATTATATAAAATAATATTAAAATACGTACATTTAGAATTAATGTTAACATAAACATCATAAATCCTAGTGAACGAAAACATCTTTGTACAGTGTTGTCTTCTTATTTAGCGGCTTTTAAGAGCTCATTTTATTTTGTAATGTCTTAGAGCAAACCATATTCACATTAAAAAGTTCTTGCCCAGTGGGCTGGGGCTGTAGAATACACCAACGCTTCTCTGCAGAAGGGTAAGACCCCACCCCCAACGAGTGTCCTGTATATGACACTAAACAATCTGATGGTGAGGTTCCAGCAGTGCAGGAGCTTTGGGGAATACAAAGTACCCCTTTATTGCCATCGCTCCCAGGTCCACTCTGGCCCGGAGTGGTAGCACCCGATAGGGCCCTATCTATGGGTTAAATAGAACTAACAGCATTCTTATCCTAAACTGAATTGTTTGAGTAAACTGACTAGCTTGAAATAGAAATACTGTTGACAATTAAACCGTACTTAAATTTAAACTGCGTGCTTATGCTTAACTGAATTATTTTAAATAGAACTGTTTTTCGACATTAAAACTGTATTTACACCTAACTGAATTGTTACATATAACTTCTTGAATAGCTTGAAATAAATGTTTTTGACAATTAAACTGTGTACTTATGCTAAACTGAATTGTTTTAAATAAAACAGATTATTTACATAAAAATGGATTTGGCGTTAAATAACCTATAAAGTTTGATATGCCATAAAACCCACCAAACCAAACCATTAAAAAGTTCGCGAGATATTGATGACCAAATTGTCAACGTCTACATTTACAAGTATGTACGTACATTTAGATTACTTTTTCGGTACTATGTTAAAAAATAAGATTTATTTGTTTGTAATCTTAGAATAGATTCTTATTGACCATATATTATTAAAAATGCATTTATAGATATCATATAGAACTGGGAGTGGTTATTTGTGGTTTAGCGAAGTGACAAATATATTCGGATACAAGTAAATTCGACTCATGTCGTTTCTTGACTTAAGTTACCTCTCCAGGAACGAATTACCTACGTAAGGTGAGGTATACATATAAATATATATTTAAGTTTTATACTCCGAGTTAAATAGGGCAAGTGTCGAATATTTTGAGCTATCTCAAGTGTTCCAATTACTGATTGTTCTGGACTAACACAACTTATAACGTGAACAGATTGAGCTGCAAATTTCAATGGGCATTTTGTTGAATTCTCGTTCAATTACTCTTCTCAACTGATTAATTGTCACAGGTTTTGTTTTTTTTTTTTTTTTTTTTTTTGCTTTAAAGTTAAATGGCTTATTTAAATGTCGCATTTACAACAACTGGGCACCGTACAGTGCTGTTGAACTCGGCGTAAACTTATCAGGGGTTTGTGTGATGGTGATTTTTTTTTTTTTAGTCTCGGGTGTAATTAGACTATTCCTTTTGGAAAAATGAATAAGACTAATTCATTTCTGTTTTGATTTCACCTGCATTGGAGAGGCCCGTACAAAAAGTCGCTCAAAAGTTCGAAACTGATTGTAATGAAGCTGCTACATGTGGGTGAGTAAAACTCATTCATTTTCCGTTTATGTATACATATATATACGTACATATATATATATATATATATATATATATATATATATATGTATATATACGTACATATACACACACATATATATATGTATATATATATATATTTAGAGAGAGATAACCCAAAAATGAATGAGTTTATATATATATATATATATAGAGAGAGAGAGAGACAGACAGACAGAGACAGACAGATGACCCAAAAATGAATTAGTTTAGATAGATAGATAGATAGATAGATAGATAGATAGCCCCAAAATGAATGAGTTCTTGTATAGAGAGAAAGATTAGCGTCGGAGGAAATGGTATCAGCGATTCAAATTCAAATCCTGGCTGAGGATATTTGCATTTCCCTCGATATTGAGAAAGATATCAATTCATCTATTCCTTTCCCATTCTATGAGTAAGTAGCTGGTCAGACTGTATTCTTCTGGCTTGGTAAGGCTACGAGTTTCGCGGAAGGAAACCTCTGTATTCAATCCAGCCTTACTCCGCTTTAAAATCGACCAATAGTTGCATCGTACTCTTCGTGTAAGGTTGGATAAAAAAAAAACACACGCGCGTGTGCACTTATTGAGTGGAGTTGCTAGTGGTCTAATGGCAATCGTCGAAGCACATGGCGATCCGAGTTCAAATCCTAGTCGAGGCTGTGTTGCATATTGCCCCCCGGCCGAGCTGTCAAAATAAGAAATTCACCTGTGTAAATAACAGGTGCATCCAGTCGAAGATATCGGGGGATAACCTTGACTGTCGAAGGGTTGAATTGAGTGCGAATTGTGACGCTCGCAAGAAGTAGGTGGATGTCAAATTATTATATAACCCCGGCGACAGGAAGTTCAGATCAGTTGGAGAGAAGGTGCTGGAATGAGAACCATGTCCCAGCAGAGGCTGGGCCCCGAGGCCCCCGGTTGAGCAGCCCAGGAGAACAGGAAAGAAATGCTACTATAGTCAGAAGAGCTGGGGGGGGTCAATATGTTGCAGTTCTGTTCGTTCTCTAACTCACCTCTCATACACAAGCCTTTCAAATAAAGTGAGAGGAACTGTGTCCACTCGTCTTTATTGTGTTGAATATGTTTCTGCATGCATCTGCATATGAGTATGTTACCGCTGTTTGTTTTAACTTAGCCGTAACACTCTCGGTAAAGATAATGCATCTAACTATTCTTCCACCAACTGTGGATAAATATGTATTTCCCAATTCCTCCGGTTAGGCAGGGTACGACTCAAGGTCAGTTCTTAACCGGAGCCCAACCATTTCTCATAGACTGGTTGCCTAACGAAGACTAAAGAGCCCACTCCGCCCCACTTCTTAAGCACAGCTGGAGGGAGAACAATTGGATTCATGGCTTTCTCAAATATATTAGTGCTATGTGAAATGGTATTAGCTTCATCCGGACTGAACTCCTCTGGCCGTGTCTGTTTTCTACGACAATATCCATTAAACTACGGTCACCTCCAGCTGTGGGTAAATAGTAGGGCAGACTGGTTTGATATCGTAACCGATTTAAGAGAAAGAAAACTTTGAACTCAAACCTATTAAACTCCACTTCATAATTGGCCTTGCGTCACTTCCTGTTCGTGCAGAGGGGCTTGGTGTGAGTATATATATATATATATATATATATATATATATATATATATACTGTATAATTAGGCAGCAAATCATTATCTAAACAGGTTTGGTTGAATAGCGGGGATTATTTCTTTTTTAATAATCTTCAAGTGAAGACGTTCAAATCTTCTCACTAGTCATTTACTTCTGAGTCAAGTTGGTAAAGAAAGAACCTTATATTATCCCAAGCGCTTTCAACCATTTCGCTAGTCATCTTTGGGGGTCGTGTTTGATCGTTTGTTGCGGGGAGTTTTATATTTATTGGGAGTGGCTTTATTATGATATATATACATATATATATAAATTATAGATGGGGTTGTTTCATTCTGTTAGGATGGGTGGTTAGTTATTGAATACATTTAATATGTTGATACTTGTGGTTAATGCTTTTTTATTTATTTGGTTTATTTTCATTTTTATAGTTGTTGCTTCGAAGATTTGTAAACGGTTTGTTGTCATTTTTATTCATGATTTTTTGTATTGTTTATTAGGATCTTTCTTATGTCTAGGGATTCAAGTTTGCCAGTGTCTTTATTATGCTTTGTCGTTCTTGCTGTTTTATGGCATATATATGTATATATATATATATATATATATAGTCATCTACAGACAGACTGTTTCGTTCTATCAGAACTCTTCAGTGTGGCTAGACACGCAGGACGCTCGGAGCCGGGATCGAAACCCGTCCAACTTTACGCTAGACTGTGATTCAGACCACCACTCGTCCACCAAGCGGACCACGTTGGCTAAGGGAATTTAAAGGTATTTTTATTTTTAGAAACAGCAGCAGCAGCAGCCTTTGTTTACATTTTTTATACCCTATCGGCTACCAGAGTGTGGCATAATATATATATGTATATATATATAGCGGACATTGGCATAATAGATTGTTCGCCAATGGCCCGGGAGACCTAGGTTCAATCCCAGATTGAGTCATACCGAAGACTCAAAAAATGGTACTTGATACCTCCTTGTTCAACACTCAGCATTATAAGGTACGTATCAAGGGTAAAGTGGAGCAATCCAAAGAAAGGAGTAGCGCCCTCCCCAACACCTCGGTATAGTAGCTTTTGAAAAGGGAGCCTTCTGGTTGCCCTCGACTACAGTCACTAACTTTACTTATATATATATATATATATATATATATATAGTCTTTCAAAAAAGTTTAAGCCTCATCCATTAAGAAAAGTCATTGTTAAACATTTTTGTGGTGGCAGCACACTACCACTTCTTGTAAAACTTGAAAAACTAATTCAGATTTCTGTCTTGATTTTTATGCAGGCGAGGCCCCACAAAAAATCTAAAATCTTTTGTACGAGCCACACCTATGTAGGAGAAATCAAGACAGAAATCTGAATTAGTTTTATATATATATATATATATATGTGTGTGTGTGTGTGTGTGTATGTATACAGATATATAGATATATATAAAACTAATTCAGATTTCCGTCTTGATTTCTGTGTACGTGAGGCCCTTACAAAAGTAAAAAGTGTTTGACAAATCAAAAATCTGGCTGGAGCTTAGAACTTTTTAAACCACCCTTATATATATATATATATATATATATATATATATATATATATATATCATTGTATGTGCTTATGATTCGGAAATGTCAGTGTTTTTATACAGAGGCTAAAAATCCGCGCTATCGTAAAGATATTAACCTAGTTCTTACAGAAGATCTTATAGTCCTTTGGCATCCATAGGAAATGATGTATTTGAACTATGTATTTATTAAATCAAACCTGAGTGAAATCACACTGGAGAAAATCAATAATTTATTCTTGCCATTGCGTAAACTGGCAATAAATCCATCCGGCCCACTTTTATTGAAGCAATAAACTCAGGCAAGAAAGAAAATCTAAAGAGTGTATCCTAAAGGCTGATTAGTGCTACATTTAATACTGTAATCAGCCTAGAACCAGATATTCATGGAGGACACTACTCGAAAAAATGCATGTAGACTATTTCACCTGCAAAATGTACAAATTCTTTTAGAGAATTTATTCTTATTACCTAAAACATTTTAATAAGAGGCAAAAATAAATGCATGTCCTAACACAACCTCTCTGCTACGGACAAGGTGTGACGCAATCTAGGCGTTAGGGTTAGTTTTTAAACAAAGTAAAGTTTATTTTATTTCTGGCTTACCTAAGATTAGTGGCCAAACCAAGGCTAAAGAACCCAGTCTACCCTATTATCTACTCATAACCGGAAAAAGTAGCAATGAATCCATGTCTTTTCCCAAGGGCATTAACACAAAGGGAATCATAAGCAGCCTCGTCCACGATTTGAACTCAGGTTACTGATTCCATTTCCTACGACGATAACCGTTTTGCCAAGTGCGCCTTCATACGTATAAGGATAATTTTTATAATGAAACAATTAAGAGCGTAATTATGTGTGATGCTGTTTTCGCCACGCTTTCAGCCTTGTGCCAGACGATATTTTGTTCTTCATAAGAATCAAAGCATTAGAAATGAAAATTATTTTTGCGCCAGTTGAACCAGGTTGAAGTTTTCTTGTTATAAAACAAGAAAATACTTTTTAATTGATAAAATATTCCTTTCCATTGTATTTAACATACACACACGCGCGCACACACATCACGGGAGGTTTCTGTATCGCATGGCTAACATGCTGGACAGTGATATTGTAGTTAGCGAGTTCGAACTCCAGTCATGCTATTACATTAATTCTTGGAATAATACATTCGGGAATGGTATTTACTCCCTTGTTTCTACCTGCAAGGGATTAAATAGCACCACTGGTATTCTTCTACAAAGATGGCTTTGACATTAAGAAAATTCACGAAGGCTGATCCGTCATTTAATCATATTTACCAACCCCTCCGCTAGGGCAGGATATGACACAAGGTCAATTTTTAAGCGGAGTTTAACAGGTTTGAATTCAGAGTCTTCCTTCTCCTAGACTAGTTGCCTCACCGAGGTTGAAGAACCTAGTCTGCCCTACTATTTACCCATAGCTGGAGGGAGAATATTTAGATTCATACCTTTCCCAAGGATATTAGTGATATGTGAAATGCAATCAGTCAGGTGCAGGATTTGAACTCGTGTTCATATCCTGCGACGATAACCATTACACCACGGGCACCTCCGTCATTTAATAAAAGAAACCAAACCAAGTCATGCACAAGCAGATATATATATATATATATATATATATAGAGAGAGAGAGAGAGAGAGAGAGAGAGAGAAAGAGTATGAGTATGTGTGAGTGTGCTTCAAAAATTTTGATATCATTTGAGATGTCCACGGTGTTTCAGAAAAACTGGCAGGATTTTGTAATCTTATCACCAAACCAAAGGATCTCAAATTTTAACTGGATGTGTTAAAACTCTTTTAAATTCTATGTTGAATGTTTAAACGCCTTTTATTTTTTGCTAAATGGCATTTTTGTATCTAAAAAAGAAAAAATATACCAAACATAGAATCTTGAGTTGTTTATACACATGCTGTTAAAATTTGAATGAGGATTGTTCAAATCATTAGATTTGGAAATCATGTCAATTTTTCTGAAACACACCCCCATATATATATATATATATATATATATATATATATATATATATCCTACAATCTACTCATAGCTGAGGCGGAAGAGGATATGGATTCATACTTTTCACAAACTTATTAGCACAAAGGGATAAAGAAATATCCTCGTCTCGAAGTCGATTTTCTAACGACTGTAGCCATTACATCAACTGCGAGCCTCGAATTGACAACCGATCTAGGAAACAGGAAAAACTAAGAATTGGAAACCAGAGAAGTGTTGTGAATATAATTCCTCTACTTAAAAAAGAAAATGTATATCTATATCCTTGCCCTTGCGGTCATAATAACTACGCGGATGCGTATTTCTAATCATCTTGGAAAGACACGGCCCTGGAGGAGAGTGTGTTCTCTGTAAAGTGTACGGATGTAAATTGCAAGACAAATTCAGGTTAATTGGCCACGTAATTACCATGACTTGTTAATTTGGTGTCACTTGCGTGCGATATGAACTGATGGCTAAGTTGTAGAGTTTCGGCACTGTAATCTGTGGCCTCTGGTTCGATCTCCAGTAGTGGAGATCACGGTATACACTACTGATGAGACCTAATAAAGTCGAAATAGCTGCTAGTGTTTCCATACGTGCATAGATGTTCGCCAGATTTTCTGATCATGGTAATTCAATTCACAATATAATTCCTCAACTTAAAAAAAGGAAATGAAGATCAGAGAAGTATTATTCTAAAGAATCTGTGGCACACTGGTCTACCATTCTTCTGCTATCAACTCATCCAAAAAGTGTGGTGCTATGTGAACTATTTTGATATCCAAGTCCTGATGATGGTTACTGAAACCGAAACGTTTACGTCGGCTTTACATCATAATGAACTCACCTATTTGGATTATGTTTTTCTGCTACCTTCATATATATATATATATATATATAAAGGGGTGTAACACATATGAACTAACACCCTATGCAAAGTTACAGTAAGGCGGTCTTCGGCGATTGTTTTTCAAACACTAAACCTAACGCTACAGTTTAAACTTTTTATTCATGACGTCACCAGCACGTGATGAAAACGCCCTTATGAAAATTCGCAACATTAGTTGCCAATAAGATTTTTAAAAATGGTATTTGATGCCGCCTGGCTTAGCACTCTGCTCTATAAGGTACGGATCAAGGGTAAAGTGGAGCAATCCAGGGAATTGAGTAGCGCCCTTCTCTACATCTCGGTGTAGTAGCTATTGAAAAGGGAGCCTTCGGGTCACCCTCGACTGCGGTCGCCAAATTTACTTTTACATATTCCTATATTTCAAACAGGAAAATGTATTTGCCTACACGGGTACAATACTTCAGAGTTTTGTCATAAGAACACCGCGACTCTTTGTTGTTGATAATAAACAACAAGAGTCAAAAGTATGTATTTATCCAACCCCTCCGCCACAGGCAGGGTGTGGTTCAAGGTCAATTTTTCAGCTGGTTTGAATTCATAGTTTTCCTTCTCCTAGATTGGTTGGCTTAGTTCACTGACTGTAATCGAGAGTGACCCGAAAGCTCACTTTTCAATAGCTACCACACCGAGGTGTAGGGAAGGGCGCTACTCCTTTCTCTGGATCGCTCTACTTACCCTTGATCCCTATCTTATAGTGCTGAGTGTAAAGCAATGAGTTATCAAGTAACATTTTTTTATTCTTTGGTATTACTCGACCTGGGATTAAACGCCGGTCTCCCAGGCTATTAGCAAACTCTCTAACCACTATATAATGGCTAAATAATACAAATCTTCCCATAGCTGTGGGTAGGAGAAAGGAAATCACGAATTTCCCGAGAACATTAGCACGTCGTGGATTTGAACTCTTATCGTCGGTTTCATTACCTACAATGATTAGCGTTTTACCTTTGACCCTTCTTTGATCCTTTTATGTAGATTAACATCTGCAGCAGAGAAAAAAAAATGAATAAATAATTCACACCTGTGATATCTAATAAAACTTGTCAAAAAGAGAATTTTCTGCCTAAATACACATTATATACAAACTTTTAAAATTCCATAACGCACAAAAAAAAAAAAATAATAATAATCCCACGCCAGGTAACATTTGACGTCACCAACATATATAGTAATATCACCCATGAATGAGAAAAACAGCCTTCCTCATTTTGAATCGAAAAATACCTAGAAAGTTTACACCCAAGATTTAACAAAAGATTTATCTTCGGTGGTATAGAGAACAATCTAAATAATAACCCTTCAATTCAATAACAAAAATGACATCCGAACCCTAGGAGCAGCACTGAGAATTAAAATGACATCAACGTATGCCACCGAAATCATTAAGGAAAAAAATACTGCAATAATCTAAAAAAAAAAAGAATTTAATAGATCGTGGAAAAGATACTTGGATAACTATTTCCTATTTTGGCTGGTTTCTTTGTTTAATGACATATCAACCTTTGGGGGTTATTTAATACCAAGCAATTCTTTTAAAAGAACAGTAGTGGTACTATTTAACCCATTACTGGTGGGATAAGGGGGTTCATACCTCTCCCAACGGTATTTGTTCGAAAGTGAACGTAATAGCGCGATTGTAGTTCGAACTCGCTTACAACGATTCCGTCGTCCATTGCTTTAACCATTACACCACGAGGATTCTCACTTTATATCTTGAAAATGCATATGGAGCAACATTAACGATTTACATAACAAAAGAAACGGCATTTTTAGACTTTATCAATAACAATCAAAATGGCCGAATTATCGCAGATATTTACCACAAACCCACAGACACCCCGCAATATCTTCATTTCAAAAATCATCAACCCTAAAATCCATCCCTTACCCCTAGCATGTTGGATTTGCACCATAGTCACTTACAAAACCCTCCGACAAGCCCGCCTGAGGGAATGTTCCACAATAATAATGAATAAGGTATTCAAATTAGCATAAAAAATATCATTAAAATTACGAACCCCCCAAAATATAGCAACGAACAACTCTCAACAAATGTCTCAGCGTACAGCAAAAAACAACCCAGATCTATTCTCAGAAATATCAAAGACTCTAGGACGGATTGAAGATAATGAGAGAATTCAAAAACATATAAGATAAAACAAAATTGATCAAAAGCAAACAACAAGCTAAAAACTTAAAACACATACTAATTTCATATAAATTCGAGGAATGCACAACACATGGAGTACAAAATGTAAAAATAAAAAATGTTGAGTGCGTAATTTAATTATCGAAGGAAAATCATATACCTTCGAAAACCCGAAAACAACATTCATAATAAAAAATAAATTTAAGCTGCAATTCAAAAATTGTGTTCCACATAATCAATTATACAAACTGCAAAGATTTCTGTATAGAATGTCCATAATCACTGAACAATAGAGTCTCTTTACATAAAAGCAACATTAATTATCATGAAATGGAAAACTTAATGCATTAAAATACCTTTATGAGTGCGGCAATGAAATTATTACATAAAAAACAACATCAAATTACCAGAAAATGGAAAACTTAATGTATCAAAATACCTTTATGCATGCAACATTGAATTACCAGAAAATGGAAAACTTAAGGGAATAAAATACCTTTATGAAAATAGCAAAGAAATCTTTAAAATAATGCCAATATATCAGACTGGTGATTACTAGTTACTCCGAATAAAAAAAACTTCAGAGATAGATTTAAACCAACACTAAACAGAATCTAACCACACACTCATGCGCGCGCACACACACATAAACAAGTATATACACAAACCAACAAGGTTAAACACTTTTCTGTATGAGATAAAACGCATTCTCACACTCATTAAATACGCCCAAAACCTTGGAAATATATATGTATATAATATATGAGGACATATATATATACATATACGTCTGTATATAAAAAAAAGGAAAAGAATGAAGAAAAGCAAAAATCCACCCGACACTCTTGAAAATACAGGCGTGTATGTAGTCATGGATATTCACACACACACACACACACACACACACACACACACACACACACACACACACACACACACACACACACATTTACTTAGATTAAAGCTCTTCTCAGACAATTAACTCCAAGGAGACAATTTCAGATACAAAGCATTGGAACAACACAAAATCAAAACAACCTATCAAGTGTCCTCATGGTGTAATGGTTAAAACTCTGGACTGCGGAGTTCGAACTCCAGTCGTGCTATTACGTTCACTTTGAGGTGCCCGTGGTGTAATGGTTATTGTCGTAGAAAATGGACACGGCGACTCAAGTTCAAATCCTGGACGAGAATGATTGCATTTCACATTGCACTAATACCCTTGGGAAAGTTATGAATCCAATTATTCTCCCTCCAGCTATGGGTAAATAGTAGGGCAGACTGGGTTCTTCAGCCTTAGTGAGGCAACTAGTCTAGGAGAATGAAAACCTGTTAAACTCCGCTTAAAAAATTGACCTTGTGTCATATCCTACCCGAGCGGAGGAGTTGGTAAATAGGATTACGTTCACTTTCGGATAAATACCCTTGTGAATGGTATGAAACCGCTCATCCTCCAAGTACCTCTACTGTTCTTCTGGAAGGATTGATTTGGCATTAAATAACCCTAGAAGGTTGATATGCCATTAAACAACAAACAAACAAAACCACCTATCACAATACTCTTCATTATAAAAAGAAGCAGCCAGAACGTACTATTCAATACGCCACACAAATCACCGCCTCAAGAAAATGTAAAGTCCAAAACACATGTAGTATACATTTATATGAGATAATAAAAACTTAAATACTAAATTTGAAACCATTTGCTGACCTATTCATACACACACAATTAGAATCAAAATTTAACGTGAAAAGTATTTTTAATCGTGAAAATCGTTACTGTAATCTATGCACGAAAATACCTTGCAGTAACAGTTTTTTGTCTAGTATAAAATAATTTTTTTTCCAGATGAACACATCGGCTAAAAACTGACAGTTACCAAGCGACATTGACTATATGATACCCTTAGATATATATATATGCTCTATCACTGATATTGAGCACTATCCATCTACAAATTTAGCAAACTATATCATTTTATATATATATATATATATATATATATATATATATATATATATATAACGAAAAGATACACAAACATACACATAACGTTCTTTGGGAAAGCCAACATTTTCATATATATATATATATATATATAAAACAAACTAAATAATTAGTATATATATATATATATATATATACGTTTGTGTGTGTACAAGTTATGTGTTGTCTTTCTCTTGCCCTTTGAGAGAGAAAAATTGAACAATTTTTCTATAAAGTTGAACCAAACAGAAAAAAATCTTGTGAAATGGAAAAGAAAATCAAGTATATTGAAGAAACCTTGTCTGTGCTTTTCAAAAGATGATAACTGAATATGCGTAAATATATACGTACTCTGCCACATATTCTCACACACATAAACACACACACACACACACACACATACACACACACACACAAACATATATATGGATGTGTATGTATGTATTTAAATAAAAGGATGCTGAAAATATTTCTGTTGATCAGAAAACTGATATCCTTGAGCCATAAGAAATGCTTTTTAACACACACACACACACACACACAGATAGATAGATAGATATTTATATTGCTTCTATAAATATACGCACAGCCAATTTAGCCGTTATTTATAAACAGATATATGCATATTTACGCATACAAACACACAGACAGATACACACACACACACACACACATAAACACACACACACACACACACACACACACATACACATACACACACACACACACATAAACACACATACACACACACACATACACATACACACATGCACACACACACACAGTGTGAGATATAAATAGATCAATCGATAGATTGCTTCAGTAAATATATGCGTAGCAAAATGAATTGTTATTTATCAAAAGATAGATCTATATTCACTTGCATGTAGACAGCTATATATATATATATATATATATAGTCACACACATACACATCCAGGAGTCTATAAATGTCCTACCCATATATCCACCCAAACAAACATTTACACACCTTAGTCAATGGATTGATTAATTTCCCACGCACACCCAAGAGAAAAGCCATTGAGAGTTTGTTTCTCACGTTCACTCTGACCACAGGTCGATGATCAGTCAATAAATTTCTTCAAACATTTATCACAATCTCTTATTGCCCAATTCATTTTTTCGCAACATTAAGTCCATCAACAGAACTCTAATGATTTTCGCGTTTGCCGGACGTTCTTAAAAAGCCGTGACCGATGTAGTTTGTGCGTCCAGCTTTTTTTAAATTCTTTCACTTTCCAGACGTTCTCCTTTATTTTTGTCTGAATCTTTAAGGTTTTGTTCTTGGCCGAAACAGTTGCGTATCCGTGTAAACAAAAAAAAAAAAAAAAAAAAAGAAAAGTTTTTTTTTTTTTTAGTCGTAAAAACTACGTGTCCAAAAGTAATCCATCATCTGGTCTGTTTTTCAGCCTCTTGTAATGGTTAGAAAGCTAGATTAGTGTATTTGAATCTCAATGAGCGCACCATTCTTCAGTCAATTGCATTAATGTATTGAAAACTAAGTAATAGAAAGTTTGCTTTTTTTCTGAATTGTTTTAAAAGAATGAAAATGATTATTCTTGTGTCAAGTTGCAATTTTTTTATATCATATTAAATCCAAGACATTGATTTTTTTAGTACAGATGACACTCACGTGTCATTAACAATCCCTTGTTTGTTTGTTTTGGGGGCGGGAAGGGGTTCTTTTTATTTTATTTTTAATACTAAGTTTTTTGTTTGTTTGTTTGTTAAATTTTTTTTTTTTTTTTCGTTTTCGTCGCAAGTTACCCCTTTTTTCTGCGAAACAGAGTGGTGTTGACTAGGAAACAACACCCACAGAACCAAATTTTTCGTTTCTATCCAGGAAACTCCCAATAAAAGCTGACAGATATTAACCTATTAGATTTTCATTTGAAGAAAAATTTACCTTGCACTCGTTGTATAAAGTGTCTGGAAGAGAATCCCAAATGACTTGCGCTAAAAAGCGACTGAAATTTAAGTGACGAGATAAAATCCGACTCTAATAATAATAATAATAGTTTTAGTGGAGACCATCAAAACTACAACATTATTGAGAACGGCCAGAATACTGAGAAGAGTCCTGGAGACTTGAGGAGACTTGCTGTCATTCACACTCCAGTGAAAAGCCATCAGCTAATGCTGATGTAAGAAACTCTGAGTAAATAATAATAATAACAATCCCATAATAAGCGAATGCAGCAAATTAGCACAGAAAGAGTACAAGACTAGACACGACTGGGTGGGCAAGGTGATCCACTGGGAAATGTGCAAGAAATTTAAATTTGACCATACCAACAAGTGGTATATCCACAACCTAGCACTTGTCCTAGAAAATGACACGCATAAACTCCTATGGGACTTTGACATACACACGGATCACCGAATCTCGGCCAGAAGACCAGACCTTATAATAATCAACAAAAAAAAAAAGAATTTGTAAAATTGTCGACTTCGCTGTCCCGGTTGACCACAGAATAAAACTGAAAGAATGTGAAAAGAAAGAATAAGTACACTGACCTTGCTAGAGAATTGAAGAAACTATGGAACATGAAAGTGTCGATTGCACCAATTGTGAGTGGTGATTTTTGCACAGTTACTGAAGGATTATTAAAGGGCCTGGAGGATTTGGAAATTGGCGGACGAGTGGAGACCATCCAAACGACAGCATTATTGAAGACGGTCAGAATACTGAGAAGAGTCCTAAAAACTTGAGGAGACTTGCTGTCACCCAAACTATAGTGAAGAACCATCAGCTAACGCTGATGTGAAAAACACTAAAAGAGTAAATAATAATAATAATAATAATAACCCAGGCTTGGAGAATCTGCCGAATAGTTTAACTTTGCCGCCCCTTTCACTGAGTGAAAAAAAAACAACAAAAAACGAAAAAAAAAAAGATAAGTACTTAGACCTTCCCAGAGAACTAAAAAAAAGCTATGGAACATGACGCTCACAGAGATACCAACTCTAATTGGCGCCCTTGGAACGGCTCTCAAATAATGATAATAATGGAGAAAAAAAAGAGAACTTGCAAAATTGTAGACTTTACTGTCCCGGCTGGTCATTGTGTAAAAATGAGAGAAAGTGAAAAGAAGGATAAGTACCTGGACCTTGCTAGAGAATTGAAGAAACTGTTGAACTTGAAAGTGACAGTTATACCAATTGTAATTGGTGCTCTTGGTACAATCACCGAAGGATTATTAATGGAACTGGTGGACTTGGAAATAAGAGGACGAGTGGAGATCATCTAAACTACTACACTAAGATCGGAGGAGAGTCCTGGAGACTTAAAGAGACTTGCTGTCACTCAAACTTCAGTAAAATACCATTAGCTAATGCTGATGTGAAAAACTCGAAAAGGAGTAAAATAGTAATAATAATAAAATGCGAATGCAACAAGCCAGAGCAAAATGAATACAAATGTATGCTGAACTGGGTGGGAAAGGTGATCCTCTGGGAATTGTGCAAGAGAATTACAGATGGCCTAGAAAATCAGACATGTAAGATTCTCTGATTCTTTTGAGATACAAACGGATTACTAAACCCCAACCAGAAGGCCAGACCTTAACAAAAAAAAAAGTGGGGATGGCCCCGTGGTGTAGTGGAAAACGTGCTAAACTATATCATAGTAAGCAAGTTCTAATCCCAGTTGCGCTAATACGTTTACTTTAGTAATAATACCCTTGGAAAAGGCATGGACCCTTTTATCCTTTCCATCTATGTGTTAAATTGTACTACTGCTGTCCTTTTACAAGGATGGCTTTCGCTTTAAATAACCCACGAAGAAAACAAATTAACAAAAAGAAAAGAACTTGTCCTCAAGTTATTTATGCCGTTCAAGCTGACCAATGAGTGACAATAGAAGAAAGTGAGAAGATGGACAAATACTTAGATCTTGCTAAAGAGCTGGAAAAATACCCGGCTAGAACGCTTAAAAGAGACCGGGAAACATAAAGAAAATTTCTGTCACTCAGACTCTAGAAAAAAAATCACCCATTGAAACTGGTGGGGAAAATTTCGCAAGAACTAAAATACTAATTAATGACATCAATACCTCATGTAAAAGATAAAAATAAATAGTTATTTGCCAAGAAACACTTGAAGTGTGGGAAAGAGACCTATACAATAAATATGAATTATATATATATATATATATATATATATAGTTTAGTTTAATTTCGTAATACACCGACGGCACCTCTGTAGAGTGGTAAGACTACTCCTCAAAAGTGTCCCAGATATGACACTAAACAATCTGGTGAGGTTCCAATAATGCTGGAACTTTGGGGAATGCTGAGCACCCCTTCATTGCCATCGCTCTCAGGTCCACTCTGGCCCGGAGTGGTAGCATCTGGGAGGGTCCTACCAATAGCTCAAATGAATAAATAATAAACTGAATTGCTTGAAATAGGACCGTTTTGACTTTTAACAGTGTGCAAACAAAACTATGCTTATACTAAGCTGAATTGTTTGAAATAGAACAGTTTTGACATTTAAACCGTGTACTACTACTAAACTAAAATTTTTGAAATTGAACTATTTTGATATTGAAACTGTTCTGATGCTAAACTGAATTGTCTGAAATAGAATTGTTTACGTCATTTAAACCATGTACTAATGCTAAACTGAATTGTTTGAAATAGAACTATTTTGACATTGAACCAGTGTACTTATGCCAATCTAAATTGTTTGAAATAGAACTGTTTATACGTATAAAAATTGATTTGGCATTAAATACCCTACAATGGTTGATATGCCATAAAACCAAACCAACCCAAACCAATTTCGTTAGTTTCTTTGTTCAATCGCATATCAATCTTAGTGTGTTATTTAATACCAGCGTAATCCTTGTAGATGAACAATAGTTGTACTATTTAATCCATAGCTTGGGGTAGATAAAGGAGTTCATAGCTTTTCCAAGGGGCATTTGTCCGAAAGTGAACGCAATTGGGCTGCTGGAGTTTGAACGTGCTTACTTTGATATCGCACTCCAACACGTTAGCCACCACGCTACAGTGACAATTTGTATTCATAACTGAGCGGGAGGGTTGATTTCTAAACAATACCATTTACACTAACAACAATGGATGTAGTCTTCTATTATGCCTGTTCTTATATTCAGTCTTTGATGACACAGAACACCTTAAAACAACATTATCTATTGGTTCAGCACGTTCGTTATTTCCCAAGTCTTCTTTTATTATATTGGTTGCTCATGAGACTTGGGCTGCAATCAAGAAAACTTCGGAAGGAGATGATTTCAGTCAGCTATTGTTTGGGCGTTATACCTATGTCTGCTTTGTTTAATTATTTGCTTTGTTTTGTTTTCTTTGTTTAATGGCATATAAACATTTGTGGGTAATTTGATGCTAAAGCCATCCTTGTAGAAGAATAGTAATGAGACTATTGAACGCGTAACTGAGGGAATAAATGTATTCATGACTTCATACCAAGGGTATCAGACCGAAAGTGGACGTGATAGAACGATTGGATTTCGATCATTTTTAAATTGGTAAACTATTGATGAAATAAAACCGCAATTAGTAATTTACTAAGCTTTTTGTCTTAGATGTGGCACAAGGCCGTATGAATGGAGTACCTAATGAGACTCGAATTAATGTTATTGCGCGTTATTTAATGCCAAAGCTATCCTTGTTGAACTACAATTGTGGTATGATATAACCCAAAGCAGGGTGTATAAGGGTATTTGTCTGTAAGATAATTGTTTCGGATACTGACCAATGGTTTATTTTTCCACGTATTTTAAAATTTTTTAGAAGTTCTAACATTGCATTTTGTTTCATAGATTTTGTTGCTTTTAGGGCTTTTTAAAGGGTTACTCTACAGATCATGTGATATATTTATGTTTATTTCCTGGAAATATGTACAAGTCGCTTTATTTCGTTTTTCTTTTTCATCCTACTGTAGTTGGACTGTCATAAAAGTATCTATTGGTTTGTTTGGTTTGGTTTAATTTGGTTTGGTTTGGTTTGGTTTTATGGCATATCAACTATTGCAGGTTATTTAATGCCAAATCCGGTGTATTGATATATATCAGATATGATTTATAAACAAAGTTAAATGGTTCCAAGTATTGCTGTGAATCTCTAATAGTAAAAGTAAGTAAATTTGGCGACTGTAATCGAGGGTGACCTTTCTCTGGATCACTCCACTTTACCCTTGGTCCGTACCTTATAATGCTGAGTGTTAAGCAAGGAGGCATCAAGTACCATTTTTGAGTCTTTGTATGACTCGACCAGCGATTGTACCCAGGTCTCCCGGGCCATTGGCGAACACTCTAACCATCATGCCAATCAATTAAACATCAGTCATTCGTTAACACACAGCTAAACGATCAAACAGTTCTATTTCTAACAATTAAATTTAGTCTAAGTCAACAAAGTTAAATGGTTCCAAGTATTGCTATGTATCAGTAAAAATTCAATTAAACACCAGTCATTAGTTCATACTCAGGTAAATGATCAAACAGTTATTTTTTTACAGTTCACTTTTTGTATCAGTAATTTGTTTGCACTCTGTTTAAATGTCAAACAGTTCTATTTGACTAATAGATAAGACACTTTCAGGTGCTACCGCTCCGGACCAGAGTGAACCTGAGAGTAATGGAAATGAAGGGGTACTGCACATATCCCATATATCCAAGGCTGGATCCTCACCATTTGATTGTTTAATGTCATATCTAGGTCACTCGTAGGGTGGGTCATACCCCTCTACAGAGATGCAGTCGGTATTTTCTACAGCCCCAGCTGACAGAGCTGGAAATTATCTTTGTCTAAGTGATTAATTGATTGATTTTAATAGCATGTCAACTCGTGAAACATAGATGGGATCCTGAGAGGTTCGACCACTCCGGGTCAGAGTGGAAGTCTCCGTAGAGAAGCGACTAACGTTTACTTTCGCAATAATACTCTTAGTAAAGGTATGATCCTCCTTATCTCAACTATGAATAATCCACGAAGGTTGATATGCCATTAAACGAAGAAACCAATCCAATCCAATCCAATGAAAAGGTGACTCCATTCATTTCTGAGCTCTAGAAATGCAACCTCACCATTAGGGACACTGTCAGCATATTCTAAGCCGTATCGACTTGGCCAGTTTTTTTGTCTGCGGGTTCAAAGTTTATTATCTCACTTCTTGCGAGTGTTCACACCAGCATTAGCTGGTGGTCTTTCACAGGAACCTGAGGAGCCACTAGTCTCCAAAAGGTCTCCAGGACTTTTCTCAGTATTCTGGCCGATCTCAGCAATGCTGAAGTTTGAATAATCTCGATTCGTCCTTCGATTTTTAACTCTTCCAGCTCCCTTACGAAGCCTTTGAGGACCTTTCTAAGCATGCTAATTACTGTGGGTTCCACTATCACCTTAATAGTCCTGAATTTTTTTGTTCTCTGGCAAGGTTCAAGTATTTGTCTCTCTTTTTCTTTGATTTTCACTCTGTGATCCGCTGGAACGGCAAGTTCATTATACGACAGGGTTTTTTGTTTATTATCACCAGTTCTGTTTTAGTTTTTATCCAGGATTAGGCTTATTATCACAATCATAGTTATTCCTTGAGAGCTTTTCATATCAGTGTTATTGCCCTGTCTGCTGGGGCAACAGAATACACCGACTGCACCTCTGCAGACGGGTAACCCCCCCCCCACCTAACGAGTGTCCTGATATGACACAAAATAATCTGATGGTGAGGTTCCAGTGATGTTGGAGCTTTGGGGAATGCATAGCACCCCTTCATTGCCATTGCTCCCTGATCCACTCTGACCCGGAGTGGTAGCACCTGATAGGGCCCTATTTGTGGGTTAAATAGAACTAAACTGCTTACTTATGCTAAACTGAATTGTTTTAATTAGAACTGTTTGACTAAACTGAATAGCATGAAATAGAAATGTTTTGTCAATTAAACTACGTGCTTATGCTAAACTTAATAGTTTGAAATGGAACTATTTTTGACATTGAGACTCTACTTATGCTAAATTGAATTATTTAATATAGAACTGTTTTGACATTTAACCGTCTGTCAGCAAAATCTATGCTTATACTAAACTGAATTGGCTGAATTAGAACTGTTTGAATAATCTGTATAACTTGAAATAGGTAATGTTTTTGACAATTGAGCTGTGTACTCATGCTAAACTGAATTGTTTGAAATAGAACTGATTATTTGTATAAAAATGGATTTTAACAGAACTAAACTGCGTACTTATGCTAAAGTGATTTGTTTGAATTAGAACTGTTAGACATAGCTGAATGGCTTGAAATAGAAAAGTTTTTGACAATTAAACTGTGTACTCATTCTAAACTAAATTGTTTGAAATAGAATTGAATATTTCCATAAAAATGGATTTGGCGTTAAATAACCTACAAAGGTTGATATGCCATAAAATCCAACCAACCAACCAACAAACAAACTTCAGAGTTAACTGATGGTCTTTCTCTGGAGTTTGAGTGGCAGCATGTAATCTCCAGTCTCCAGGACTTTTCTTCACGCCTTTCAATGTAGTCTTCAAGTCGTTGTATAATGATGCGTCAACGCTGACTTCAGTGCTGGCTAGTCCTCTTTTTCCTTTCTTTTCTTAACACATCGTCATCTCTGGGATGTAATACCTCATGCATGATCATGAGTTTTCTCGTTCTCTGGTATCACTGCTAGCTTCACTTTCCACAGCTTTTTCAGCTCACGGGCAAGGTCCTGGTATTTTTCTGTTTTCGCTTTCTTTTTACCCAATGATCCACTGGGACGATAAAATCCACTAGATTATCATCTTCTTAATTAAATATTGGACTGGTCTTCTAGCCAGGATTTTGTGATCCGTTTTTATATCTATAATTATTATCATGATTATTATTACATTTCAAGCATCTTTTTTTTCTATTTTTTTTTTAATGGTGTATTTTATTTGCCATCCACTGTAAATGCAAAATATAGTATTTCGCATCATTTGCTATATATATATATATATAAACACGTTTGGTTGAATACCATGAATTGTTTCTTTTTTATAATCTTTAAATGAAAACGTTCAAGTCTTCTCACTAGCCTTCTTATGTCTGGTTCAAGTTGGTTTGGTTAGAGTTGGTTTATTTGTTTAATGGCATATCAACCATTGTGGGTTATTTAATACCAAGCCATTCCCATAGAAGAACAGTAGTGGCACTCTTTAACCCATAGCCGGGAGGATAAGAGTGTTCATACCTTTCCCAAGGGTATTTGTCCGAAAGTGAACGACTGAAATTCGAACTCTCCGAGCTATGATTCCGCAGTTCATCGCTTTAACTATTACACCACGAGGACACCCCCGGTCAATTTGGTAAAGAAAGAACCCTATATTAGCCTAAGCGCTTTCGACCATTTCACAGGTCATCTTGGGAGGGTGTTAGATTGTTTGTTGCCGTGAGTTTTATATTTATATCTATGACACAAACTCCCCAAAAACTCCCCTAACTCAAACTAATGTAGTGTATAAATTTACATTTCTATTTCGAGTGTCTCTCAGAAAATAACATCACACCTAATACCTACATTTGTCATATAACAACCACTCTCTCTCGTCGCCTTATCTACCTCTTATCCGACATAAGCGCCATAAAACAGTATCTAATGACAAAACATAACAAAGAACCTAATTAACAATACAAAAAAATATATAAAAATAACAATAAAACCTTTTACAAATCCTCAAAACAATAGCTATAAAAAAACTAAAAACCTACTATAAATAAAATAACATTCACCACAAGTATAAATATATTAAACCTATTCAATGAACCAACTCTATCTTTGATTTATTATAAAAATGTAAAATTCCAAATGAATATAAGTCACTGCTATAAGTATTAAACTCACTGCAACAAACGAACTAATACAACCACCCCACAAGATGACCATCAAAATAGTCGAAAGCGTTTGGGCTAATATAGGGTTCTTTCTTTAACAATTTGACCCAGAAGTAAGAAGACTTGGGAGAAGACTTGAACGTATTCACTTGAAGATTTTAAAGACGAAGCAATCCGCGATATTTAACCAAAGCTGTTTAGATAATTATCTGCTGCCTATACAGCATACAATATATATATATATATATATATATATATATATATATATATATATATATATATATATGGTCCGATGTTCCTATAGGCGAGAAGCTGACAGTTACTAAGCTCTTATGACTTTATGCCTGCGATGTTCCCAGAGACAGATGCTCTTAGCTCTGACAATGAGCACTCTTTATGTATAGATATACAAAATTATATTATTGATATATAAATACACACGTGTGCGTGTGTGTGTGTGTGAGATAGACTTCGCCATCGATCTCGACATAAGAAGAGTATACCGTTTAAAGATGAGAACAGTGATTTGATTATAATGGTTAAAACATGTCCTAGACCAACCACACTTTTTGGATGAGCAGATAGTAGGAAAATGGTGCATCAGTGTGCCACCGATTCTCCCGAACAACACACCATAATTTTTCAATTCACAGTTTATATATATATATATATATTCCAACCCTTCTGCACGAGCAGGATGTGACACAACGTTGATTTTTTTTTCAAGTGGGTTTTAGCAGGTTTTAATGTAGTATTTTCCTTCTTAGAACAGTTCCCATATCAAGATTAAAGAGCCCTGTTTACTTGTCTGACACATGTAAACATCTTTTATTCTCATGAACTCCCTTTAAAATTGTTCATTTAAGAAGAAATGTATTCGTCTTCTCTGATATATTCTCCTTTGAATACCTTCATTCAAATGCTTACTATAATTATGTTATGAATCGTGGAAAATGAAATGCAAGAAATGAATAAAACATTGCGATGAATTGTTGATGATGAAATAGCGCCCACTATTCAACAAATGTTGTACGGTTACTTACCTCCCATCTCAAAGACGTGGGTCACTGCTAGAGAAGCAAGCACGAACTCATAAATGGCGTTCTTCTATGGCTTCCGAAGAAATAGATCTACGACCTCACAAATACTAACCATCCGCAGAATCCTTGAGGGTGTACGGGCAAAGAACCTACAAGCGACATTAATATTTGTCGACTTTACCAAGGCTTTCGACTCCATTCACAGAGGAAAGATGGAACAAATCCTACTAGCGTACGGCATACCTAAAGAAACCGTAGCGGCAATAACGATTCTCTATAGAAACACTAAAGTAAAAGTACGATCACCAGATGGAAACACAGAATACTTCGACATTGTAGCAGGAGTACTACAAGGGGACACGCTGGCTCCGTATCTCTTTATCATTTGTCTAGACTACGTACTTAGAACATCGATTGACAAAATCAAAGAGAATGGCTTCGAACTGACGAAGAAAAGAAGCAGAAGATATCCCGCAACAACAATTACCGACGCCGACTACGCCGATGACATAGCGATACTGGCAAATACACCTGACCAAGCCGAAACACTTCTGCATAGCCTGGAACGAGCAGCAGCAAGCATAGGCCTCCATGTTAATGCACACAAAACGGAATATATGTGCTATAACCAAACAGGGGACATCTCCACTCTAGAAGGAACCCCTCTTAAACTAGTAGACAAATTCACGTACCTAGGAAGCAGCGTCGAATCAACCGAAAAGGACATCGACACGAGGTTAACGAAGGCATGGACAGCTATCAATAGGCTATCGACTATATGGAAATCAGACCTAACCGATAAAATGAAACGCAGTTTCTTCCAGGCAGCGGTCACATCGATACTGCTATATGGATGCACTACATGGACGCTAACAAAACGGCTGGAGAAGAAACTAGATGGCAATTACACAAGAATGCTGCGTGCAATCCTGAACAAGTCCTGGCAGCAACACCCCACAAGACACCAACTGTACGGCCACCTGCCCCCTATCACGAAATCTATTCAAGTTAGGCGAACCAGACATGCAGGACATTGCTGGAGAAGCAGAGATGAACTCATAAGAGATGTACTCTTATGGATCCCCACACACGGCCGCGCAAAAGCAGGACGACCAGCACGAACGTACATTCAGCAGCTATGTGAGGATACAGGTTGTTGTCCTGAAGACCTACCTAGGGCGATGAACGATAGGGAGGAGTGGCGAGAGAGGGTCAGGGATATCCGTGCTGCCAGCACGATATGATGATGATGATGGACCCTTACACATGGAAGCGCCAGTGTTGGCCGACCATCAAAAACTTATTTACATCAGTTTTGTGTGGATACAGAATGTAATTTGGAAGACATACCGGGAGCAATGGATGATATGGACGGAAGGAGAGAGAGAGAGAGAGAGAGTGAGAGAGAGAGAGAACCAGGAAAATCTGCGCTGTCTGTTCGACTTTATGATGAATGATGATAATCAAACAAATGAGATTTCTCTTTATCAGAATGCAGTTTTCATTCCTACTGCATTTTAAAGCATTTTTTTCAATAATTGAAACTCGTTATATTTTCTCCTTAGTAACCGGGTCATTGACCTAATGAGTAGAGTGTTTGCCCATGGTCCGGGAGACCGGGGTTCAATCCAAGGTTGAGTCATAGCAAAGACTCAAAAAATGGTACTTGATGCCGCCTTGCTTAGCACTCAGCATTACAAGGTAAGGATCAAGGGTAAAGTGGAGCAATTCAGTGAATGAAGTAGCGCCCTCCCTTACACCTCAGTGTAGTAGCTATTGAAAAATGGAGCCTTCAGGTCCCCCTCGACAAAGGTCACCAACTTTACTTTTACTTACTTCATTTTTGCTCAGTTATATATTCATGCTTTGCAAAATTTCAATGCTGTTTAGTCACGTAATAATTAATACCTAATAATATCCGTTTTGAGTCAAAGAATATATTTCTATATGCTTCAAGGATGATCTTCTGTCTACATTGCCGATTTTGGCTTTGTTACCCATCATATTGGCTCCGACAGCAACCCCGACCTGGGTCCGGAATGACCAGGTTGTCTTCTTGACAGTTTTGTGCTACATGAGTTTTTTCCTAGAGGCAAAACTCGTATTTTTTATCGTCAGCGCTAGCCAATGGGAAGAGTACATTCCCTAACACTCATCTATATAAAGAAATTTACACTCTATTTACGTTTCGCTTCAATGCTCGGTCACATCGGCCTTATCTAGTATCTTCGTTATTCCTCTTATTTATTTATTTTTATCATTTGATTATTTTATGTCACACTAGAAATAATAATATATATAGGGATTATGTTGGTTGATTTTTAAAATTTTTGCGTGTTCTGTGCTTTACACAATTTAAATTTAAACAAGTCCTGGCGGCAACACCCCACAAGGCACCAACTATACGGCCACCTGCCTCCCATCACGAAAACTGTCCAGGTTAGACGAACCAGGCACGCAGGACACTGCTGGAAGAGCAGAGACGAGCTCACAAGTGATGTATTCCTATGGACCCCCACTTATGGCCGAGCGAAAGCAGGACGACCAGCTCGAACATACATACAGCAGCTATGTGAAGATACGGGGTGTAGTCCAGAAGACCTACTGGAGGCGATGAACGATAGGGAAAAGTGGCGAGAGAGGGTCAGGGATATCCGTGTGTTACATACTCATGATACAGACACGTGAAATAGACATAGTCATATCGGTACGCAGAACATTCATAATGTCCATAACGCACATATAGATAACATACGAATCCTGAAACACAAAAAACACTTACGACTTCTTCGTTCAGGTACGAAACTTTTTATTACCTTTGAGTTAAAAGGTTTTTCGACAAAAGGAGAGTGATACACAATCTTTCTATGCTGACTTTTCCATCTGCCCCCACCACGTGCGCCACCCGCCGCAAGGCCTCGGCGAGCTCCGAAAGTCAACCTTCTTCTTCGGACGCTAAAACTCAACTCATTGACTTTTCTCAAATCCTTAAAATCCTCCGCGTACGCTTCCGGTGTATGACGTCATTCACACCTCCTGGTCTCATTTCCTATCTTTTATTTTCACATCTGTGAATGACGCATCCTCTCCGCGCGTGAACACCTGCGCTGATGTTTGCACCTAACTAACCCATGCACTAAGCGAAAGGTTCTCAGCCTAACTAAACCGAAAGGCAAGATATATAAAACGAAATCCCTCGGCCATTATATTACATATGTTGCGAAAATCTCATTCCTGGATAATTTGTATTGATTGCTCATTTTGGAAAAGTATTTAAATAGTAAGGTTGGTGACCTTAGTCGAGGGTGACCCGAAGGCTCCCATTTCAATAGCTACTACACCGAGGTGTTGGGGAGGGCGCTACTCCATTCCCAGGATTGCTCCTCTTTATCCTCGATTCTCATCTTATAATGCTGAGTGCTTAGCAAGGCGGCATCAAGTACCATTTTTTGAGTCTTTGGTATGACTCGACCTGGGATTGAACCCTGGTCTCCCGGACCATTGGCGAACCCTCTACTCATTAGGCCAATGGCGATTAATTCTTCAAAACTTTGCTTTTCAGTCCTGGATAACACTATGTAACACAATGTTCCAAAAGAGTATCTGTTGTTTTCTAATTTGTTACGTTGTAAAAGCACAGAAAATGGTCATTATTTTCTACTAATTTTGCTTTTGTTCCATGGGTAATTGAATTTTGGAATTAACTTCTTTTCTAAGTAAAAACATGCAAATTTGCCCATTTTCGGATGTATGAGGTCTGAATAAAACAATATAAGAATCAAATTTTACATGCATTTATACTAAAGCCAAACAGAAATGAACAAAGATTTTTATCGGTGTCAAGAATATTCTTTTTGAGCTTCTCAGTTTGTTCTGGAAAAATGGGTACATTAAAAATTCCAGTACCCAGATCACAAAAGCAAACATGGAAGAGAAAAAAATAGATCTTTTCTATTTACTTTAGTTATAAGCAATTGTGAAATAACACTTACTGCTTAAGAAAGAAAAAAGCAAAAATGTTCTTGCATAGTGCAATCATTTAGATATCCCATTTAAGAAAAATATACAGAGATTTTTGGAGCTCAGTATATTATTTGAAATGTAATATAATAATATCATCTTTTCTTTGCTTTTTCAGGTACGTATTACATGGTATAATATATTCCTGGGGATTTTAAGTGTGAGGGTCACTCTAGAAGGTATGTTCTCAATTTACTATTTTTTTCTCACACACACACACGTTATATATATATATATATATATATAACATTCATGCCCTACAATACAACTACGAAAAATTCTCACCAACAACACAACAATACTCGAAAATCAAAATAATAAACAAAAACTTCAGATTCTCGAAGCACTATATATTAGAAACCTGGAACCAGCACTTAATGGAATTAATTTTCAAACCAGTGCTAATGTACTTAAATGTCTTTAGCTACTGGCACTATTTACAGAATTACATTTAAAAGCAAACGCCATAATCTCCAACGGCAAAGACGTCCTTACGCAGTCGTAATTTGCTAAAACAAAAGTTACATCACTTTTGTAATAGATTCTCCCCTGATGATGGCCCAAAGTCGGGCAGAAAGTACTAGGGATACATACAACTATGGACAATACCTAAATCAATTCCCCCCGAATACGATAGAAGTAATACGGGAATTTTAACGGATCCAGAAGAAAATATGTAGGCATAAAATGTCTGTTATGTTTTATGAAATTTGCATATATATATATATATATATATATATATATATATATATATATATATATATATATATATAATAAAAGAAATTACTTGTCGGAAAAAGAAAAAATGACAAAAAAAAAACGATCTTGTCAATGTAAAAAAAACAACATCGTCAGAAAAAGTAAAAATAAGACTATGTGAATTACAATATAGAACAATAGAGAAATAAATAAATAAATAAATATTGAAAAAATTCTTAAAATCTATCCAATCTGCTATACCCTTACTCGACCTAGCCTGCTATGCAGGGCTAAGTTCATAGCTTGGTGCATGAGGCGCTGCAATATAGGAAATGTCGAAGGGACCAGGCATTTGGGGTTTTTTTTTATAGCCATGCATTAGTCTCCATTTAAGCGTGACTCTCTTATGCCGAATTCTGGCTTCGTTGGACGTCAGTTAGGTACATCGATACGTATATAGAGCTGATTAGAGAACTTGATAAGTTACACAAGCTTACTACCCGGATTTCGCCGAAAACGATTTTCTGGAAGACTAAATACACACACACACACACACACTCACACACACAAACACACACACACACACACACGTATATATATATATATATATATAGATGTGTGAGTGTGTGTATAGTTAGGCAGCAGTCTTTCATTTAAGCATGTTTGATTAAATAATAAAGACACATTTTGTCTATATAATTTTATTAAGATCCTTTCATGTTTCCTAAGTGTCATGGTTTCAAGTTGGAATTGGTGGATGAATATATATATATATATATAATAGAACGAAACAGTCTGTCTGTGGATGACTATATATATATATATATATATATATATATATAATATTATTCATTCACCAAGTGTTACTTTTCTTCCAATTTGCGTGTTGTGTTTCGCACACGTACGGTTTTGCCATCTGGTTGGAAAGATGTTCTCCCCACCCTAACATAGCAGTGCTTTAATATATTCTTTTAGATGTGTTTGCAGTTTGCAATACATCAGAAGAACAAATCAACGATTGGACGGAAGAATTAAACATGTGCCTACGAAAATACTGCTGGGAAACAACTTTGCTGACCATATTAACAATACAGACAGGTTTTCTATTGCAGAAAATCTAATAAATGCCTCGTCCTACAGTGCAGACCTGTTTACTATTTTAAGCAGGTCCCACTCGGATTTCCATCTCAAAGTGTTAGAGACCATTCCTATTTTGACCCATAAACCGTCTCTCTTTAAGCAGAGGGAATGTTTATTGGGTGTTAATTTGATTACAATTTTACATTCCGCTCCCTGCCATTTTTTTCTAACGTTACAGAGTCTATTTCTCTTCTTTTGTTTTAATCATTGTCCTAGTTTAACTGTGACCAGGTTGGACCGAAACCGGTTAGTTTCATTTTTATTTTTTAACATGAATAAATTTGTTGTTGTTTTTTTGTAAGTTTAATTAAATTTTGTACCCCAGACCGGACATTGGCCTAGCGGTTAGAGTGTTCGCCAATCGCCCGGGAGACCTGGGTTCAATCCCAGGTCGAGTCATACCAAAGACTCAAAAAATGGTACTTGATGCCTCCTTGCTTAACACTCAGCATTATAAGGTACGGATCAAGGGTAAAGTGGAGCAATCCAGGGAAGGGAGTAGCGCCCTCCCCTACACATTGGTGTAGTAAGCTATCGAAAAGGGAGCCTTCGGGTCACCCTCGACTATGGTCGCCTACTTTACTTACTTACTTATATATATATATATATATATCATAGGACGTAGTTATTATCAGTTTTGGTATTACGTTTTTTTATATCAGAATGTTTTTGATTTGTTTCTTTTTGGGGAAGGGGCGGAGGTTTATTTTATCTATTTATTTTTTAAAATTTTTGCATAGAGGTTGCTTTTCATTTTTGCTTTGGAAACTGTTTCTGATTTTTCATTGCAATATTTCTCCTTCAGTATTATGGGAAGTCTTCCTTCCTCACTGCAATATAATTTTGAACTATTCCATCAATGCTGCCATAGTTCTGGTCCTTAAAACAGCAGCAAACTGATTCATCATTCATTTGATGTATTTTGTTATAGTGGAAAGTGTCTTTGTTTGCATTTTTTGTCTTCTTTACATCCGTTCCTCAACCAAACATCTATTTTGTTTTTTTTGGCCTTATGCAAGGGATATCATCATCCTCAACAGCACGGATATACCTGACTTTTTCTCGCCACCCCTCTCTATAGTCCATTGCTTCCGGAAGGTCTTCAGGACTACTTCCCGTATCAACACAGAACAGCTGTAAGTAAGTTCTAGCTGATCGTCCTGCTTTTGCTCGTCCATGTGAAGGGGTCCACAGGTGTACGTCACTTATGAGCTCGTCCCTACTTCTCCAGCAGTGTCCCACGTGTCTGGTTCGTCTTACTTGGATAGTTTTCGTGATGGGTTGTAAGTGGCCGTACATCTGCTGCTTTGTGGGATGCTGCCTTCAGGACTTACTGACACGTGTCATTGGATGACTAACTTTTTTTTTTGTAAAAATACGGGAAAATTACAGTCATAATACTGATATGAGGAACTGAGAAAACATTTATTTATCTTAGAATTTATCGTACTCTACTGGCCAGTTTCTGAGCACTTTCCAGTTTTAATAAACAAACTTCCGTAAGATGTTTTTTTTTTTTTTTGTTTCACTATATATATACATATTTAAAATTCGTGGCTGGTTCAATGGCAGAAAAGTCTTCACTGTGAAAGCAAGAAGCAGAGACGACCCTAACCATCATTTGTCTCTTGAAGAGGACCACGAAGTCCGAAACACGTGTGGAGCAGAAATATATGAAATAAAAATCTAAACCACCATATTCAAATATATTTGCAGACCAATTCATTTTAACATATATAAAGTGGTGTCGTAGCAAATGTAATGGAAACCTATTTTCACGTGATTGTATATTTTGTTATTATAACATTATTATATGTCTGTGTATAACCTCGGTGTTACTGATTCTCGAAGATTCTTATTTCCAGTCCGAAGAACTATCTATACACTTTATTAGTAAAGTTTGAACACCTAATTGATTAAATTAAAATAACAAATTGTCTTAGTAAAATAATTATTCACGTTTAATTAAACGAGAATAATGATTTTAAACTAAGACAATTTGTTGTTTTTTCTTCCTTTTGTTTGTCTTCGTTTTATCCTTTGAAAATATAAATTCTGTACAATCAATTACAACTTGCAGCAATATGGCTTCCCGCTGATCATTGATCATTGTTAGAAATACTTTCCCAATAAGAACTGCTTACAGTCAAATCAAACTGAAAGCACCGGATACCATGAGATAACTGAAGTTGAGCAACAATGAACCTGTCAAGTACTTAAATGGGTGACCACTTTAGAACAATAGGTACTATAAGCAAACAGTGGACCTGTATAAGAGACTGACATTAGCATAAAATAATGAAGGGTTGACATGAAATGATTGTTTTTATTCGGGTGTCTATATTGGTTGATGAAGGAGTCATAGCCTAACGGTTACCAGCACCGAAAATGAAATCGGTGAGCCGCTTTCAAATTCTGGCCACAATGTTTTTTGTTCACTTTGCAATAATAACCTTCCACTAAGTCTTGAGTTGGATAGCAGACTAAATTAGACTCTCGGGTCTAAATGGTCTCTGGTCTTGAAGCAGAACAACTCCAAATTGGGCTCTCGGGTCTTATTTAGGCTCTAATTTTGAAGCAGATCAACTCCAAATTGGGCTCTCGGGTCTTATTTGATCTCTAGTCTGGAACCAGAACAACTCCAAATTGGGCTCTCGAGTCTTATTTAGGCTCTAATTTTGAAGCAGATCAACTCCAAATTCTAACCTACGTTACTTTGCTGTAATACTTTGTAAGTAGAAGGAACAACTAAAATTGCTAGATACAATGTGTATTTGTGAAAGACCGAAAAAAATTTCTGCTGAAAAGTTGTGCAATTTTCGAAAGAAATAGCTTCCACATCTTAAACTGTCATCTGTGTGGTGCAAGTAAATTTAGGCAAGTGATAATGGTCGCTCCATCTAGTGTGATGCAAGAGAACTTAGGCAAGCGGTAATGGTAGCTCCATCAAGCTAATCTCTTATCATTTTTTGTTTTTTTTAATGGGATTTGTTTTAATATCAGTATCACACTATACGTTTTATGTTACGTCAAAATCCTGATAGCAAATCGAAACTCCTATGGGTTGAAATTTCTACCCAGAACAGCATCATTCTGACTCAACGTGAAATGAGCATGAAAAATACTCTGTATGGCAATTACAGATTTAACAGTCGTAAAAAAAAAACTTTTCACTTGCAAATGCACAAAATTCATCAGTCCGAGCCATAATCATAACTGGTGGTATCCAAAAAAAGATGTTAAAACTTTTGTTAGATAGACCTACCATTACTTAAGTTCAGTAGCCCCAGGAGGTGTTTCTGACACACCCTGTATTACACAGTGGGTTTCGAGAATAGTTGTCACATGATCTCTGGTGACGAAAGAAATGGACAATTACAAATTCATAATTTAGTTCCTATGTTGATTGATGTTTTAATAAATCAGGTCGGTAATCTCTGTGAGTTTCCAAAACGTCTTTCCTTTAGAAGAGAAAACTAGCAGCATCTTCTAAAGTTTCTGTCGAAGCACTCTTTAAATGTGGCGGGTTCTAAAAAGTTACCCTAAAAATAGGTCTCTCGAAAGAAAACTATCTCCATCGTAATACAAGAATTGAAACTGACTAAAAATTTTTTAAAAAATCAAACTTTCTCAGGCTTATTTCAGTAGAGAAGACCTTTAACCTGTCACCTGTCCATCAACGCCTCCACACTTCCGCTGGTGGTGAGAGACCACAACGTAACATTGGAATACAAATAAGAAACATGAATATTCCTGTCCTAAAAACGTTTTGAATTTCTTGAAACTTATTTAAAGCAATGGGGGGGGAGATTTTGTAATAATTTATTTATATGTACCGCTCAGAAAATGTCTCTTTTTGCTCCACACCAGAGAATACACGCATACGCACACACACATACATACATATGCATACATGCACACGCTCATACACACATACGTGCTTACATACACATGTTGGCACACTCATGCAAACATACACACATACATACATACATACACACACACATATATATAGTAATTTACAAAGCTCTTTGCTTCGATGTGGCACAAGGCCGAATGAATGGGGCGCCCAATGAGACTCGAACTCACACTTGTAGGTTTGCTAGTCTAGCTTGCTAACCGTTACACCACCAGAGGTGCCCGACACACACATATATATATACACGCTAACACACACACACATATATATATATATATATATATATATATATATATATATATATATATATATATATATATATATATATATATATATATATATATATATATATATATATATATATATATATATATATATATATATATATATATATATATATATATATATATATATGTGTGTGTGTGTGTGTGTGTGTGTGTGTGTGTGTGTGTGTATTATTCAGTCCAGTCAAACCGGAGTTGGGAATATATATATGTATGTATGTGTGTGTGTGTGTGTGTGTGTTATTCAGTCCAGTCAAACAGGAGTTGGGAATAATTCCGTCAGGACAATTGAATTATTCAACTTCGAACATTCAAATATCCCTGGTAAAAAAACTCAATATAACTGACATCACAAAGCAAAAATTCCTTTAAGAAAACCAAAATCCGACCATAAAAAAAGAAAAAAGAAAAAGAAAAACTGGAAGTGGCCGAAATGGTGAGGAAACTCTTCACCCCTCTCAACTCCTCCCACCCTTCCCTCTTTTGTTAGGTATTAATTATATTCATTGAATCTGAAGTGGTCCTGTTAAATTTGGTGTTATTGATTCATATCAATACCCATAGCAGGATGGAAATAAATTTGTAATCTTAATGTGTTTGGATTTTGTTTTTCTTAACGGTATATATATATATATATATATATATATATAGGTTGATTGAAACGTAACTCTTTATTTCATGATTCTTATAATTAATTTCTTAATGACAATTTTTACCATTTTTACAATTATAAGAATTTGAAAATAGTGAGTTACTTTTTACGCACCATATATAAATATAAATGTATGACGGAGACACTCGTGGTGCATTGATTATCGTCAAGGCATACTGACTTGGTAACTTGAGTTCAAATCTTGGACGAGGTTGTTTGTATTTTACGTAGTGCTAACACCCTTGTGAAAGACATGAATCAAACTATTCTCACTCCAGCTATGGGTAAATAGTAGGCCAGACTGGGCTCTTTAACTTTGATATGGCAAACAGTCTAGAGAAAGGAAAACTCTGAATTTAAACCTGTTAAACTTCGTTCAGAAATTGACCTTGTGTCACATCCTGCTAGGGTTGGTTAAATGCATATATATTACTTTTGATGAAATAACGGCTGACACATAATTAAAAAAAACTTTATGGATTACAATAAACTGATATTTGTTGAACAACATTTCTGCTCAAACGGCCACTATTTTATCTGCGATACAGTTCACAATCACAGAAAGAATTTGGAAAAAAATTAGACGCTATCACATCGATAATATTTGTCACTGCCTCCCACCAGACAGGACTTGACACAAGGTCAAAAGCCCGAAGGCCGATTAAAGTGGGGATCAAAAGGGGAGGAAAAAGTCGGGAACGAGCCGAGACTCGAACCCTGCTAGTCATTGACCCACTAAGTGCAATGTGGATCTAATGAGTCAAGCCGTATCACGGACCTAAATCTAGGTCCGGGCACGTATGCCAGAATATAGCTTGAACTAGACCATGAGGTCTAGTGCTATACAAGGCGTGCATAGCAGCTCGCCCACCCGAAGGTTGCCCAGCCGAAGCTGGGGGCCTATTCGGCCCCGAGTCTGCTCTTGGTTTCGATCGCCCATCCGGCACGAATGTCAGACGGCCCAGCCAAAATGCCGAGAAATGATGACAAGGAAACAAGCTGTAACTCAATTTGGTCCCTGAGTCGCTAAGACGCTCTCTCAGCGATAATTGAAACACCCAAAGATAAATAGATAAAAGGTTTTAATATCAAACTTAACCATACTCAAAAATACCGTTTTGAAATAAGGTAGACTGATAAGGTTTAACGCATAAACGCCAAAATAAACAAATACAAAGTTGAATAGCTGACTAAAACAGTTATGGGTAATTTGAAACGTACCTCAACCGTGTTTAACGGAGGGCTTAGAGTCGGATGTCTAGGATAGTAAAGATCACATATGGGTCAGTTGAACACAGTTAAATAACAAAGAATAATCATAATTCGGCGAGTAGATATGGTCGGTTCCTGGTTGATTTTTTTTAAATCTCTTCTTTGTTTGTCGTAGCTGCTCATTTCAAACTCTTTTTTTTTAACTTTTCCTCACAAAAGTTTTTTCTCCTGACGATGTCAAAACAAGTTAAAAACAATTTGAAAATAAATAACGACAAAAAGTATCGCTATTTAAATTACCACAGTGTTCGCCAATGGCCCGGGAGACCTGGGTTCAATCCCAGGTCGAGTCATACCAAAGACTTTAAAAATGGAACTTGATACCACCTTGCTTAACACTCAGCATTATAAGGTACGGTTCAAGGGTAAAGTGGAGCAATCCAGGGAATGGAGTAGCGCCCTCCCCTACACCTTGGTGTAGTAGCTATCGAAAAGGGAGCCTTCGGGTCACCCTCGACTATGGTCGCTAACTTTACTTACTTATGTATATCTGTAAGTATATGTATGTGTATGATGATAGACTAACGTACACGCACACGCACACACATATATATATATATATATATATGTGTGTGTGTGTGTGTGTGTGTGTGTGTGTGTGTGTGTGTGTTAGTTTATAAAAGGGGGAAAAAGTGATAAGATATTGGCCCAGATGTATTGCAAAATACATCGATTTCATTTTAGTAAGACCCCCACCCAACAAGTGTCCTGAAAATGACACAATACAATCGGATGGAGAGGCTTAAGCTTTGGGTAATGCAGAGTACCTTTTCATTGCCATCACTCCCAGGTCCACTATAGCCTGGAGTGGTAGTACCTGATAGGATCCTATCTATGCGTCAAATTGAACTGAATTTTGAAATAGTGTACTTATGCTAAACTAAATTGTTTGATATACAACTGTTTGATCATTTAACTGTATGTGCACAAGTGAGTGATATTTAATTAAAGTGTTAGTGATAGATAGCAATACTTGAAAACGTTAAACTGTTTAATGATTAATAATAAATAGAATTATTCTTACAAGATAGAAAGAAGTGAAACCATTTAACTGTGTGCAACAAATGAGCTCAGGTTCGTTAAAACACATTGTCTACAAAGTGTTTAGAAATCATATATTTAATATATATGTATAAAAAGGATTTGGCCTTAAATAACCTACAAGGTTTCATATGCCATAAAACCAAACCAAGCCAAATCATATACATTTAATGTATGCATATATAACAAGGATTTGGCTTTAAATAACCTACAAGGGTTGATATGCCATAAAACCCAACCAAGCCAAATCATATATATTTAATATATATGTATAAAAAGGATTTGGCCTTAAATAACCTACAAGGGTTGATATGCCATAAAACCCAACCAAGCCAAATCATATATATTTATTATATATGTATAAAAAGGATTTGGCCTTAAATAACCTACAAGGGTTGATATGCCATAAAACCCAACCAAGCCAAATCATATATATTTAATATATATGTATAAAAAGGATTTGGCCTTCAATAACCTACAAGGGTTGATATGCCATAAAACCCAACCAAGCCAAATCATATACATTTAATGTATACATATATAACGAGGATTTGGCTTTAAATAACCTACGAGGGTTGATATGCCATAAAACCCAACCAAGCCAAATCATATATATTTAATATATATGTATAAAAAGGATTTGGCCTTAAATAACCTACAAGGGTTGATATGCCATAAAACCCAACCAACCCAAATCATATATATTTAATATATATGTATAAAAAGGATTTGGCTTTAAATAACCTACAAGGGTTGATATGCCATAAAACCAAACCAAACCAAACATGTATATATGGAGATAGAAGAGTGTAAACCTCTCCTCTCTATACGTATATAGGTGTACGAAGGACAACCTCTCTCTCTCTCTCTCTCTCTCTCTCTCTCTCTCTCGTGTCCTGGGTATCGCCCGAAACTGCATCCGATTTTGACCTTCATGTTTTGAAGATCTGCCATTTGTTGTCATTACTTCCCTTGTTCATTCTAACCCATAACGAAAGTCCTTGTTAGAGTCCTATCAAAGGGTCAAATTAATCAGTTTGAAAATCATTTGTATTAGATATGCATAATTGAGACCATATAAGTATACAAATTGTTTGAATCTAGAATAGTTTCTCGGAACAATAATTATCTATCTATAATTATCGTGAGTTACTTGAAACCACATAATCATTCTTCGGAATTAGATAACCCAATAAGGATTGACATGCCGTAAAACGACGCAACGAAACTCCCCCTCTTTCTTCTCCTCACTTTCTCTCTCTCTCTCTCTCTCTCTCTCTTTCTTTCTCTCTTTGTATATGACTACAGATGAAGTTATGTCCTTTTCTCTCATGCTCTCTCTCTGTCTGTCTCTCACTCACTCTCTTTCTGTCTTTCTATGTGTGTATGCGTGCTTGTGTTTGTTTGAGAGAGATAGAGACAGAGGGATTCTAACCGCTTTTAAGTTACCGTTCTTTTCTTTTTTTTATATCTTTTTTTTTTTTTTTTTTTTTTTTTTAAGATGCTAGTTGTCATCTTTCGGACAAGGTGGGTTCTGACAATTCAATGGTCTCTAAAATGAAATTTTAAAAAAAGAAGAAAATAGCAAATAAAGAAACATCTTTTATACATACAGTTTTTTTTTCTTTTTTTCTTTATGTAAATATAGTTACAGGAACTCCATGCCGTGAAATTGAATCTCAGATTAAAAAACATGCTTAGCCGTAAGGTATTCGTTGTCATGGGTTTCTTTTGCACTTTCCTTTTCTTAATTCTTATTATCCTAGTTCTTATTATTCTTTAGAGTTTTTCCCATCAGCATTAGCTGATGGTCTTTCACTGGAGTTTGGGTGACAGCAAGTGTCCTCAAGTCTCCAGGACTCTTCTCAGTATTCTGGCCGTTCTCAATAACGCTGTAGTTTGGATGGTCTCCACTCGTCTTCCTCCCTCCAAGTCCTCCAGTCTTTTTAGTAATCCTTTAGTTACTGTACCAAAAGCACCAATCACAATTGGTATAATTTTCACCTTCATGTTCCATAGTTTTTTCAATTCTCTAGCAAGATCAAGGTACTTATCCTTCTTTTCACGTTCTTTCAGTTTTCTTTCCGTGGTCAGCCGGGACAGCCAAGTCGACAATTTTGCAAGTTCTCTTTTTTTTTTGTTGTTGTTGTTGATTATTATTAGGTCTGGTCTTCTGGCCAAGATTAGGTGATCTGTCTGTATGTCAAAGTCCCAAAGTAGTTGGTGTGTGTTATTTTCTAGCTGTGGTCTCTATAACCTGGACTCTAATCCACATTGCACAGACACAGAAATATTACAAATCTGACAAGCTTTAAAAAAAAATCTAAAACATACAAAAAAAAATTAGGACACAGCTTTAAAAAAAATAGGAAAATTAAAGAAAATTAAAGAAGTCTATCTGGATTTCTTTTTGTTCTCGATGTGTGTTTCACACGCCAACCCCCAACTGGAAGTTTTTCATTGAATTCCAAGTGACAGCAAGTCTCTTCAGCTCTCCAGGACTATTTATAGCATTCTTGCCGATCTTAACAGTTCTATGACTGAGCTCTTACTCTGATCTCCTATTTCCCCTTTCACCTTTTCTTTAGAGACAGTTACAAGAGCTCGGAGAGTCCCCGTGGCGTAATGGTTAAAGTGCTGGACTGCGGCCACGAAGGAAACGAGTTCGAACTCTAGTCGTGCTATTACGTTCAGTGGCAGACAAATACCCTTGGGAAATGTATGGACCCCCTTATTCCCTTAGATATGGGTTAGATAGTATCACTGCTGTTCTTCTGCAAAGATGGATTCGGCATTAAATAACCCACGAGGGTTGATGTCTCATTAAACAAAGAAATCAATCCAAGGGTACCAACTACAATTGTAATCATCGTCGCTTTCATATTCCACTGCTTTTTCATTTCTCGACAAAGGTTCATGTATTTGTCCAGCTTTTCGCTTTCTGGCCGGGATTAACCTTAGGTCTGATCTTCTGACCGGGATTAACACTAGGACTGGTATTCTGACCAGAGTTAACGCTAGGTCTAATCTTCTGACCGGGACTAACACTAGGTTTAGTTTTCGGGCCGGGATTAACACTAGGTCTGATCTCCTGACCGGGATTAACACTAGGTTTGGTTTTCTGGCCGGGATTAACACTAGGTCTCATCTTCTTGCCGGGATTGACACTAGGTCTGGTTTTCTGGCTGGGATTAACACTAGGTCTCATCTTCTGACCGGGATTAACACTAGGTTTGGTTTTCTGGCCGGGATTAACACTAGGTCTGATCTTCTGACAAGGTTTAGTTTTCTAGCCGGGATTAATACTAAGTCTGATCATATGGGCGGGATTAACACTAGGTCTGGTCTTTTGACCAGGATTAACACTGTCTGGTCTTTTGGCCAGGATTAACACTAGGTCTGATCTTCTACCCAGGATTAACACTAGGTCTCATCTTCTGGCCAGGATTAACACTTGGTCTGACCTTCTGGCCGAGATTAACACTAGGTATGGTCTTCTGGTGGTGATTAACACATAGTGTGGTTCTCTGGCCGGGATTCGGTGATCCATTCGTATCTCAAAGTCCCAGATTATCGTATTCTAGTATAGATTTCGGTTTACGCATTACCCTATTTGGCCTTATGTTCAAATTTCAATCTTTTTCACACTTCTTAACGGATCTCTATTCCCATCTTGTCTATTCTCGTCTAGTGTACTGCATTGGCTAATTATCATTTTCGTTCTATGCGAGTTTTTCACACCAATAAACAAAAGATGTTAAATTAAATTGTTAGCGATACATAGCCATTTCATTGTGTAGAAACAATAGTAAAATACTAGTGTGCAAACAAATTAGTAATAATTCATTTAGAAATGCAATTACGAACGAAGTATTCTCTTACATATCTATTCAAATATGTGCCAAGAAATTGTCATTGTTACATAGCAATATTTGAAACCATTAAACTGCACAAAAACAGATGATTAATAATAAATAAAATTATTCGTATAAGATAGGAATAAGTTAAACACTTGTGTGAAAAAAATTGCTTACGCTCGTTTCAAAATGCTATCAACAAAATGTGTTCACAAATCATATATATCCAATATACATGTATAAAGAGGATTTAGCATTAAATAACCTGCAATAGTTGATATGCCATAAAACCAAACAAATCCAAACCAAACCAATACACTTTCTGTTCTCTTGTGTATAATCGATTTTTGCTCTCATAGCATTACTTTGTGCTGATATTAATGGAGATTCAGTTTCGCGCTTCAGGTTTCCACTACGCATCCATATCCAGGTCATCTCGAGCGCTATTTTTTAAAATGTCGCTTGAAGTATCAATACAGTTTTTTTCTTCCCATTTCTGTGTTCTAGAAATTGGGATTTTTGTTTTCTGTTTTTCCTTAAATCATTTCTGTTAAAACCAATCTTTCTTTATTCTTTTTTCGTATATTCTTCGGGTCCCAGAATTGTGGCATCTATGCAATCCTCAATAATTGCGTGTCCTCTTCCTCCATCCTCGCTTTTCATTTTAATCTTTTTACTCCATATGAGTTTTTCTCTCAAGCGTTAGCAAGTCTCCTTAGATCTCCAGGAGACTCCTCAGTATTCTATCTGATCTTATGCGATTCGGATAGTCTCGATCCTTGCACTGATTTCCGGTTACTTCGGGTTTTTTCTGATTTTTATGGATTGTTCCAAGTGCACAAACTACAATTGGTATCACCGTCATTCTCATGTTCTACGGGGTTTTTTTTTTTCAATTGTCTGGTAAGGTCCAAGTATTGCTCCATTTTTTTCTCTTTCTTTTAAACACTTTAACACCGTCAATGATCTTCCAGGACAGCAAAATGTTACGCTACAGCACCACATAGACACGTGTAACACCTCCATTCTAAAGGGTCAATGTGAGTAGCTGTTGTTGCTGTTGACGGCTGTGGTCGAGGGTGACCAGAAGGCTCCCTTTTCAATAGCTACTACACAGAGGTGTAGGGGAGGGCGCTATTCCTTTCCCTGGATTGCTCCACTTTACCCTTGATACGTACCTTATATCACTGAGTGTTAAGCAAGGAGGTATCGAGTACCATTTTTAAAGTCTTTGATATGATGCGACCTGGGATTGAACCCAGGCCTCCCGGACCATCGGCGAACACTCTACCCACTAGGCCCAATTAACCGGTTAAAATATTGCCTATGATATTGTCGTAGTCGAGGGTAACCCGAAGGCTTCTTTTTTGATAGCTACTCCTTTCCCTGGAATGCTCTATTTTACCTTTGATCCGTACTTTATAATGCTGAGTGTTAAGCAAGTAGGCATCATGTACCATTTTTTAAGTCTTTGGTATGACTCGACTTGGGATTGAACCCCGGTCTCCCGGGCCATTGGCGAACATTCTAACCATCATGCCAATATCCGGTGACGCCAATGTGATTAACACTACACCTTAAGTTTCAGTTGGACCCCCGTAGTAACCTTGTCGGAAGAAAAAGTGACGAATGCACAAAAGACCGTCAGTTGGTTCGCTAATACAAAAGTTTATTTGCTACTAATCTTTATTCATAGTCGTTGAAAAGAGAAACACCGAGTATAAACTGAGTCAACCACTTTAGGTACACAGAGAGAAATAAACCGTCGCAATACGAGAAAGACAGACACAGACCGTGGTATTATTCCTCACGGCTGATGTGGGACTCATTCGGGGAGCTCGCCCAAAATGGGTGCCGTAATTTTTGGCCCGGCTTCACATCTATGCGTCTGGTCTCAAACCATTTTTCTGTTTTTTATCTCGTGTCCACTCTAACAGTTTTTTTTTCCGTTTGTGTTTCCTCTAGCCAGTCAGAGCCCGATACATTTCTATTTTTAACTAGAGCATCTGCTGCTATCATGAGCTGGATTTCGGTAACCTACCGTTCAATTTCCTATACGTTTTTCCCTTATCATCGTATCACCCTCTTACTCTTTCTCTCTCTCTCTCTCTCTCTCTCTCTCTCTCTCTCTCTCTTACTGCCTTTAATCTTTTTCTCATATCTACCCCTCCTTTTCCACTGTCTTCCGTTTGACCACTAAATTTTGCTAGGAAACAACTTACTACTAAAACAATCAACCAAAATCCCTAATTATATTTTGAAAATTCACTTGATGACAAGTTCTTTTCTTATTGTTAATCAACACAAACTCTGGTCTTTTGGTTGGGATTTTATTATTATTTACTCTTTTCAGGTTCTCACACCAGCATTAGCTGATGGTTTCTCACTAGATTTCAAGAGACAGCAAGTCTCCTCAAGTCTCAGGACTTTTCTCAGTATTCTGGCCAATCTTAATAATGCTGTCGTCTGAATGGTCTCTACATGTCCTCCAATTTCCAAGTCTTCTAGTCCCTTCACCAATCTTCTGGGGATTGTTCCAAGTGCCCCAATTACAATTAGTACTGCCGTTACCTTAATATTCCATAGTTTTTTTTTAGTTCTCCGGCAAGGTCTAGATATTATCTCTCTTTTCGCTTTCTTTTATTTTCACTCTGTGGTCTGCCGGGACAGCAAAGTCCACTATTCGGCAGGTTCTCGGGGGGTTGTTTTGTTTTTTGGTTTGTTTTTTTTTTTGTTTTTTGTTTTCTGTGGTTGTTGACTATCACTTAGCCTGGTTGTCTGAACGAGATTAGGCGATCCGTTTATATCTCAAAATCCCAGAGAAGTTTGTGCATCCCTTTCTCCAAGACGGATTCTGAGTTTTGCATGTACCACTTTTTCGTACATTCAAATTTATACTTCTTTGCACAATTCGCTGTAGATTACCTCCCCCCCCACTCAATCATGTATAGTTTTATACTCTTTTTGCGCTAATTTACTACATTCGCTTATTATATGATTGATCGTTTCGTCTTTATCACCAAATAACATACACTTGCTATTTTGTTGCGTCTTTTCTATTTGGTATTATTGTTATCTTTTCAAGATTTTCAAATTAATACGTAGAAACTGATAGTTTTCTTTAGTGTCTGAATGAGTGAAAATCTTCTTGGCCTTCCTAGAGTACTCTCAGTTTTCTAGGAAAAATATACATACATATATGCATCAAAACTTGCATCGGAGGAGTCTGCTTGATGTAACGGCTTAAGTGCTTGACTGCGGCCTCGAAGTAAGCAAGTTCGAACTCCAGTTGCGCTATCACATTCATTTTCCGAATAATACCCTTGATAAAGGTAGGAACCCTCTTACCTCTCCAGCTATGGGTTAAATTCTATCACCGATCTTCTAAATATAACGCAGGCGAATCCACGTGATATAGAGGCTCACGTGCTGGACTTCTACAAAATAGTGAGTTCGAACTCCAGTCGCACTATTACGTTCACTTTCGGACTAATGCCCTTTGAAAAGATATGAATCCCCTTGTCAGCCCAGCAATGGGTTAAATTGCACTCTCACAGAGAGTTGCAGACAGGGCACTATTGTGTTAATCTTCATAGAGCTTCGAAAATTACGTCCATTCTCTCCGGTTGTCTTTCCGCAAAGATGACTTTGGCTTTAAATAACTCAAGAAGGTTGATATCCCATAAACAAGAAACCAAAACCAACCATCACTTGTTGGAATTATCATTTAGGTCTTTAGTTTCTCGGAGGGGAAGATTCTCAGCTTTGTCCACAGATTTTTCTTCATGACAGAATTTAGGTAATGACTCAAAAGTCTGAGAAGGGCGTCTCCGAGGCGTAATGGCTAACGTGCTGGACATCGTAGTAAGCGAGTTCGAACTCCAGTCGAGCTATTACGTTCACTTTTGGACTAATACCCTTTCGGAATGAACCCTTCTTTTTTCAGTCCCAGCAATAGGTTAAATAGCACACAAACCTTGAATAGTACCACTACTGTTCTTCAACAATGATGGTTTTGGCATTAAATAACCCGCGAAGGTTGATATGGCATTAAACACACAAACCTTGAATAGTACCACTACTGTTCTTCTACAATGATGGTTTTGGCATTAAATAACCCGCGAACGTTGATGGCATTAAACACACAAACCTTGAATAGTACCACTACTGTTCTTCTGCAATGATCGTTTTGGCATTAAATGACCTGCGAAGGTTGATATGCCATTAAATAAATGTTGCATATTGACCCCGGACAAGCTCTCAAAAGAAGAAATGCACCTGTGTAAATAACAGGCGCATCCGGTCGAAGATATCAGGGGATCAGGGGATAACCTTGACTGTCGACGGGTTGAATTGAGTACAAATGTGACGCTCGCAAGAAGTAGGTGGACGTCAAATTATTATATAACCCCGGTGACAGGAAATCAGATCTGTTGGAGAGAAGATGCCGGAATGAGAACTATGTCCCAGTTGAGCAGCCCAGGAGAACGGGAAAGAAATACTGCTATGGCCAGAAGAGTGGGGGGTCAATATGTTGCAGTTCTGTTCGGTCTCCAACTCACCTCTCACGCACAACCCTTTCAATAAAGTGAGAGGTACATTTTTCTAAAGAACTGAGTCCTCTCATCTTTATTGTGTTGAATATGTTTCTGTATGCATCTGCATATGAGTATGTTACACAAAGAAACCAAACCAACACTTGCACTGGTTCGAATATAATAGGTGGATTAAGTGTTCTCGTTTATAATACACTGTAATCGATCTCATGCATTAACACAGGCTTCGACTTTTACATGCATTTGATTGTAGATTATATGTACCATCGCCAAATGCATTTATCCAGGGTCAGCCCACGACAAGTGATCTTGACAATTTTTTCTGTCATTTGATTCCATAATTAACGCTAACAAAACTTTAGCTACTGACCTAAGTACAATGAAAAACTGTATTGCAATAAATTATCTCATATACAGATCAGAGAATAACTTGGCAAATGGCCTAGTCGGCTGGGCGAGTAGAATCCACTGACTGCATCTGTGCAGCAGGGTAAGACTTCCCCAACGAGTGTCCTAGATATGACATTAAACAATCTGATGGTGAGGCTCCAGTAATCCTCGATGTTGGGGGGGGAGATGCGGAGTATCACTTTATTGCTATCGCTTCCAGGTCCACTCTGACCCGGAGTGGTAGCACCTGATAGGGTTCTATGTATGGGTCAAATAGAACTGTTTGACATTTAAACTATCTGCAAACAAAACATTCTTACTAAATAGAACTGTTTGATCATTTAACTGTGTGCAAACAAACGACTTATGTTTAATTGAATTATTAGTGATACATAGCAATACTTGGAACAATTTGACTTAACTATTAAAATGAGAGCAAACAAAATATTAATGCTAAATTGAATTGTTAGAAATAGAACCGTTTGATCTTTCAACTGTGTGTAACGACTAAATGTTTACAAATTATGTAAAATATATATATTATTTCAAGAAAAAAAATGATATCCGGTCACATTAGGATAATAAATTTATTTCCATCCTGTTAAGAGCATTGATATGAATCAAAGACTCTAAAATAATTTTTAACTGGGACTTCATCAGATCCAATAAGAAAATAAAATGTCAAAGGAAGGATGGAGAGGGAGAAAGGAAATCCATTTCAGCTATGTCTAGCCTTTACCCATGTAAGGCTAGTTCCGGTCCCTTCTCGTTTCAGATTATGACAACAACAAAACCGATAAAATTAACAATTTAGCAATTACAGTAATACATATCCAAATTTCAACCATTTCTAAAAAAAATTAATTTTAATTTTAGTATGTCATCATTTTTTCTTTGAAACGTACCAAAACGCCTGCCATTAATGGTATGACCTCTTTAACCATGTTAAAATATCTATATCAATCTAATAAATTATAGTTGAATATTAACTTTGACTATCAACTCAAATTTTAGACTATAGTTTAAATTTATTTTTATACCTACATCTAGCTATCAAATCACATCTCTGATTTAATAGGTTACCCGGGATCAGGATACAATAAAATTTGTATCTTTTCTTCTAGACACAAATCACATCTACCATCAAAGCAGCTCGGAGTATTGGACCTTTTTAATACACTCCATTGAATTTCTGGGGTTAAACCCTTATTTTTTCAATTTCCAAAAATGTTTGGACAAGGCTGTTTGATTTTTCAAGTGTTAATGAGAGAAAGAATGAATGTGGTTATTAAACCTACACACACACACACACACACACACACATATATATATATATATATATATATATAAACAGTGTATGATGGTAGGCCGAAAAGTTCAAAGACTCAAGGGGGTGTCCTTGTGGTGTAATGGTTAAGCGGTGGACTGCAGAATCGTAGTAAGTTATACTCCAGTCGCGCTATTACGATCATTTTCGGGCAAATACCATTGGGAAAGGTATGAACCCCCTTATCCTCCCAGCTATGGTTTAAATAGTACCACTACTGCCTTTCTAGGAGAATAGCTATAGCATTAAATAACCTACAAAGGTTGATATGAAAGAAACCACACCAATCAAAGACTCAAAAGTTATCATGATGACGTCACATCCGCTCTTGACATTCTTAACAAATAGGATCCAAGCACTGCAAAGTCGTTTGTTGGTTGGTTCGTTGTGTTTTCAGCATATCATCCCTTGTCGGTTATTTAATGCCAGATCCTATAAATACAAATATATTATTATCATTTGTGAGTAACAATTTGTAAACAAGCCAAAACTCATTTGCTTGCACACAGTTAAATGGTTTCAAGTATTGCTATCTAACACTAATAGTTTTATTTTCACAAGTAAATGGTTTCAAGTACTGCTTTTTTAACACTAGTACCGTATTTGACGGCATATAAGAAGCATTTTTTTTACTAAAAATATCTTTTAAAATAACTATGTCTTATATGCCATATGTAGGTTTAAAAATCGCGATAATCGGCCGAAATTTGCTACCTGGCAATTCCCATTAGCTTAGACTTTACAGTAACTTTCATATACCTATTGTCATTATTTAAAAGGCTCTATACAAATAAAAAGTGTTATCATTAATAATAGTTATTATATTAATTCCACCACGTTTAATATTAGTACTTTGTTTCATTAATTTGTTTTCTTGATTTGCCCAGCTGAAATTGGGGTGCGTCTTATACACCCGTGCGTCAAATACTGTAATTCTAATCAACGTTATTCATTCGTCAGTTTGTGATACTAATAATTATGATTAAAAGTCATTTGCTTGCACACATTTAAACCTAGCAAGTTATAGAAAAAGATTTAATATTTCTATTAGACTCATAAATAGGACTTAACAGGTATTATTACTCCGTTCAGAGTGGACCTGGGAGTAATTGCAATAAAAGGGTCTTCCAAATTCTCCAAAGCTTCAATAATCGTGCTTCATCATCAGATAGTTTTGTATCATATCCAGGGCACTCGTTGTAGGGAGGGGATTCTTACTCCTCTGCAGAGACGCAGTCGGTGTATTCTACAGCCCCAGCCGACTGGGCTTGAAAAAAGTGTGTTTAGCGCAAGGGGGAGGGCGACAATATTGAAAAATCGACGTCATTTTGTCGTATCTCTTGAAGTTTGGTTCAGTTTGGTTTCTTTGTTTAACGGCATATCAAACTTCGAGGGTTACTTAATGCCGAAGCCATACTTATTGTATGTAGCAGTCGTGTTTAACTTATTACGGAGATGATTAGCGATTCGAACTTGCTTACTACGAAGCAGTAGCCCAGCACGTTAGCCACATCACCACAGGGACTCCCCCCACACACATTCCATAAGAGTATCTTGGTCAGTCTATGAACTTTTCTGCCGACGCTCATACTCAAGACAAAGTTTGATTCTACATAAAGACACTACGACACTACTACACTCTGTATATGGTATTATATAATACTATAATCAAGACACGATGATACGATACTCAAAGGACCATTTTAAGTGAGTTTAATTCTTACTGGGTGCCCCATATTTTTACCTATGAACTTTTCAGCAAACCCTCATATTGCAAATTAATAAGATTAGTTGCTAAGTTATTGTTCGTTTTCATATTCAAAGTCTTTAGCTGGAATTTTCTAATCACCGACGGGTTAATAATTTTAAAAAAGTATAAATATCTTAATTCCATACTTTCCCTTTCTGCTATTTAAAAAATTTATTGAGTCCGGCCTCAAAATGCGCTAAGAATATATATATATATATATATATATATATATATATGTATATATATATATATATAATGAAGATAATTCATACATGGCCAAGAGCCAGTGAAGAGCCGTTTGGTGAAACCTTGTAATATAATTGCGGAGGGATTTCGTTTTATATATCTTGCCTTTCGGTTTATTTAGGCTGAGAACCTTCGGCTTAGTGCGCTGAGGATTTTGGAATTTGAAAAAAAACAACAGTTAGTTGAGATACGAGTCTAGAGGAAGGTAGTCGATTTTTGGTCTCGCCTCGGCGAGACCAGTTGGGGTCTACGAAATGTGCCCCTACAAAATGTGGGGTCAGATGGAAAAGTCAGCATAGAAAGAAATTGTATCTCTCTCCCTCTCTTCATGTCGAAAAACCTTAAACTAAAAAAGGTAATAAAAAGTTTCGTACCTGAACCAATTTCGTGTTTTTCGGGTTCCTATATGTTTATGAACATTATGAACATCTTAGGAACATTACGTCTATTTCACATATCCGTATCATGGGTATGTTACAACCTGGGTACATTCGATCTTGACCATGTATGAATTATTTTCTGGTCTATCTCATGTATTGAGCACTTTTTTTACGTTTCAGCTTTGGTAATTCTGTCGGTGTTTCTTTTGACTGAATTTTTTCCCCAGATATCAGTCTGTAGAATTTGCAAATTGTACAATCTGTTTTTTTTTCACCCCAACAGAATTATAGATTTCATATAAAGATTAATATATATATATATACATATATATATATATATATATATATTCACGGAATTTTTTCCCGAATATGCAAACTCTGCTTTTTTTGTGATTGGTTTAAAGTAAGAAAAATATTTGAATCACGCAAGACTATCTGTTTTGAGGCGATTCGAAATGATGGCATATCAAATAAAGTGTTGCGAGTTTGAACAGAGGTCTCTCACCAAATTTTTCTGGTTGAGTGGTGCAAGCCAAGTGAAATTTGCAGAAGAATGTACGATGCGTACAGGGAAGCGTTTTAGCCTAAAAAATATGTACAAATGCGCAACGGACAGTCAAGAAGGCCATGCTGACAGATTTTAAGATAAGAAAGGAGCCATCCCTAAGGATCCCTTAAAAAAGGTGCAACTGTAAACAGTGATTCTCATTGCCAACTCGTTAAACAAAATTTACCATTTTTTATTGAATGAGTGTTCTACATTTGAACACAAAGGTATCACATAATCTTTTTAAATAATGAGTCGTTTCTTCAAGACACGTGAAACGACTATGATCTCTTGTCGCGATGAAATATGAATTACTATAAATTAGTAGGTTACAGTCTGACGAAAGCAAAAAATATGCAAAAGGCATGAAACTTCGAATTTCCTTTTATACATAAATGTAACCGTCACAGTTTAACATTATTCCTTTGTTTGCATACAGTTTATTCTATTTGGCCCATTGATAGAACCCTTTCAGGTGCTACTCCTTCAGTTCAGAGTGGACCTGGGAGCAATGGCAGTGAAGGCGTACACCACATTCCCCTAATCTCCAAAGCTAGAGCCTTGCCATGAGATTGTTTAGAGTCATACCCAGGACACTCGTTGGGGTGGGGGTTCTTACCCCTCTGCAGAGATGCAATTGGTGTATTCTACAATCACTGGCGACTGGGCCACGAATAGATTATTTGTAAGAAATATGAATATTTGAATGTATGCAAATTAGTTGCGCAAAAAGTTTATTCATTGAATAATATTTTACAAATGATCATGGTCAGTTTATTTGAGCTATGTAACTGCTTGAAAAAAAAAACACTGACTTCGGCATTAAATGACCCAACAATGGTTGACATGCTGTAAGACCAATCAATCAAACTTGCCAACGAAAAGCTACCATTTATGGGTGAAATAGATCTGTTTGAAAATGGAAAATAATGGATAGGAATCCTTGAAATTATATAACTGTGTAAAGAATATATGTGCAGATAGTTAATAGAAGCAATAATTTCTTGAAAATTGTAATCATCTGTCGCTTAAAACTATGCTACTGTTGGAAAAAAAACTGGGTTTGGCTTTAAATAACCTGACAAGAGTTGAAATACCGTAAAGCCGACCAAACTATTGTCTAGGGTCTCCTCAATGGATTAAATAATCAGGTTGGTTTGGTTGTTTGTGTTTTATGGCATATCAATCTTTGTATATTATTTAACGGCAAATCCATTTTTATACAAAAGGTCAGTTCTATTTCAAACAATTCAGTTTAGTATGAGTACAAATTTTAATTGTCAAAAACATTTCTATTTAGATTTATTCAGTTTATTCAAACCGTTCTAATTCAGCTAATTCAGTTTAGTATGAGTATTGATTTTGTCTATACTGTTAAATGTCAAAAACACTTCAATATTAAACAATTCAGTTCAGTGTAAGTACACTTTCAATGCCAAAAACAGTTCCATTTCAAATAATTCAGTTTTGTATAAATACGCAGTTTAAATGTAAGCACGGTTTAATTGTCAAAAACATCTCTATTTCAAGCTATTCAGTTTAGTCAAACGGTTCTAATTCAAACAATTCAGTTCAGCATAAGCTTGCAGTTAGTTCTATTTAACCCATAGATAAGGGCCCTATCAGGTGCTTTCATTCCGAGCCAGAGTGGACCTGGGAGCAATGGCAATGAAGGGGTGCTCCGTATTCCCCAAAGCCCCAGCATCACTGAAACCTTCCCATCAGATTGTTTAATGTCATAATCAGGACACTCGTTGCGATGTGGGGGACTTACCCCTCTGCAGAGGTGCAGTCGGTGTATTTAACAGCCTCAGCCAACTGGGCAAATTAAATAATCATTTTCTTAAAATATTAGTATTGGATAGGAATACTTGATACTATATAACTGTGTGCAAACAAATAATTATTATTATCAAATAAGAATGCTTACTAGAAAACATTGATTATTGATATTAGATACAACTCCTTAAAACCCTATGACGAGGTACAAGTTGATTATTATCATAAGTTAATTAAAACTGTTTGGTTGCTTTATGAAACCTAACATCGGCATTAAATAACTCAACAAGAATTGAAATGCCGTAAAATCAATCAATATGAAATCAACCAATCAAACTTTAGCTCTGATGAGAAGCTGGGATAAAAACGAACTATGAATCTTGAGTTGTTTAAACGATATCCTGAGTATATTTCCCAGGTTGCAATACCATTTTAAACCTTAGTGTGGTCTGATTTAGTTTGATTTTATGGCATATCAACCATTATTGGTTGTTTAATGCCAAATACTGTTTTTACATATATATCAAATATATGATTTGTAAACACATTTTGTGGATACACACAGTTAGATGATCAAACAGTTCTATTTCTAACAATCAAATTTGAAATAAATCAACAAAGTTAAATAGTTCCAAGTATTGCTATGTATAACTAATAATTCAATTAAACATCAGTCATTGGTTTACACACAGTTAAATGATCAAAACAGTTCTATTTCAAACAATTCAGTTTAGCGTAAGTTTTTGTTATCGCTCAGTTTAAATGTCAAGGAGTTCCATTTGACCCATAGATAGTACCCTATGAGGTGCTACCACTCCGGACCAGAGTGGACCTGCGTATGCAAAGTCTCTATGCGTCGCTGGACTGGGACACACATCTTTCAGCCGTATGGGTAAGTAAACGGATCAGTTCGGGTGTACCCTGGTTCCGGTGGCAGTTGGTCGAGGCCGTCTGAAATAGATTCCGGAGAGCTGTTAAATATGTCACGTGTGTCAAGACTGTTCTATTTTTTAAAATTCTGTTTAGCATGAGTACACAGTTTAATTGTCAAAAACATTTCTATTCCGAGCTATTCAGTTTATTCAAACAGTTCTAATTCAGCCAATTCAGTTTAGTATAAATATAGATTTTGTTTACATATAGTTAAATGTCAAAACAGTTCTATATTAGACAATTCAGTTTAGTGTAAGTTTCAGTTTCAATGTCAAAAACAGTTCCATTCCAAATAATTCAGTACGCAGTTTAATTGTCAAAAACATTTCTATTTCAAGGAATTCAGCTTAGTGCCATATCCAGGACACTTGTTGGGAGAGATCTTACTCCTCTGCAGAGGTGCAGTCGGTGTATTCTACAGCCCCAGCCAACTGGGCAAATATTAATAGAAAGGACGGTGAATATATATATATATATACGAGATTTCTGCAGAATTTGGTTTGGTTTGGTTTGATGGCATATCGACCATTGTAAATCATTTAATAAAAATCCTTTTAGTTAAATATACTAAATATATGATTTCTAAACGTATTTTGTAGATAACATCTTTAAACAAGCCTGAAATAATCTTTTGCACACAGTTAAATGGTTTCACTTAATTTCAAACTATTCAGTTTAGCATTAGTGAAGATTTTTATTTAAACACAGGTAAATGGAAAACCATTATATTTCAAAGAATTCAATTTCGTGTAAGTACTTTTTAAACGTCAACAGTTCTATTTAAAAAAAATCAGTTAAACATAAGTACAGGTTTTTGTTTACACATAGTTAAATGTAAAAACTGCTCTATTTCTTCAATTTGAAACAATTCAGTTTAGCATTAGTAAACATTTTTTGTTTACACAGTTGAATATAAAAACAGTTCTATTTCAAACAATTTAATTTAGCATAAGTACACAGTTTAAATATCAAACATTTCTTTTTGAAATATATATGGAGGTGCCCGTGGTGTAATTGTTATCGTCGTAGGAAATGAACACGGCGACACGAGTTCAAATCCTGGACGAGACTGATTGCGTTTCACATAGCACTAATACCCTTGGGAAAGGTATGAATCCAATTATTCTCCCTCCAGCTATGGGTAAATAGTAGGACAGACTAGGTTCTTCAGCCTTGGTTAGGCAACTAGTCTAGGAGAAGGAAAACTCTGAATTGAAACCTGTTAAACTCCGCTTAAAAATTGACCTTGCGTCATATCCTGCCCGAGCGGAGGGGTTGGTAAATAGGAACATTTCTTTTTGACCCATAAATAGGGCACTCTCACAGGGCTACCACTCCGGGTCAGAGTGGACCAGGTAGCGATGGCAATGAAGGTGTACTCCACATTCCCCAAACTCTAGTATTACAGGAGCCTCATCACCCGATTGTTGTATGTCATATCCATATTACTTGTTCGGGGAGTCTTACTCCTCTTCCGAGGTGAAGTCAGTGTATTCTGCAGCAGCCCCAACCGACGGGGCCAATTTCTGCAGAAAGTGTTTGTTAATTCGTTTAAAAAGTTGTTTTTTTACAATTGTACATGGTATAACAAAGTTTTTACTCGAAAAACACATCTATCAAAAATTAATTATTGATTTTTGATAACCTTTTAGGTAGTTCTCAGGTAAAGTGTAAAACTTTTTTTCTATCAAGACGTTATCCTTCCAAAATCCATCCTTATTCTTAATTGAAGACTTGATATTTGTGAGGCACTCTACGTACGCATGAGTATGACATGACCTTTTTATTGTGGAAACCAAGCGCAGGACCTTATTCACACACTCCCGGAGGTTCCAAAAATGCCTCGAGCCCCGACAGCATTCCCCTAAAGAGGGGTGCCTCAGGCTCCAGGCGATAAACCTAGCCTCTCCGAAGAGGCTTAGAGCCTGGGTCAAGTCTACTCCGGAGTGGTAGCACGTGATATGGTCCTATCTATGGGTCAAATACAAGTATTTGACATTTAAACAAAGTGCAAACAAATGACACGCGAAATTCGTTCAAATCTCAGCCTAGTCGGCTGGAGCAGTAGAATACACCTACTGCGTCTCACCTATAAAATCCCCCACTCCCACTGCCTGATATGACATTAAACAATCTGATGGTGAAGCTCCATTAATGTTGGAGCTTTGAGAAATGTGGAGTACCGCTTAATTACCATCACTCCCAGGTCAAGTCTGCTCCGAGGTAGTGGCACATGATACGGTCCTATCTATGGGTCAAATACAACTATTTGACATTTAAACAGAGTGCAACCAAATGACAAGCGAAATCGAATTGTTAGAAACAGAACTGATTGAACATTTAACTGTGTGTAAACAAATGACCAATGCTTTATTGTTAGAGATACATAGCAATACTTGGAATCATTTAACTTTGTTGACTTATGTATATAAATCATATATCTAATTTATATGTATAAACTGGATTTGGCATTAAATAACCGATAATGCTTCGAGCCCCATCAGCATTCCCTAAAGAGGGGGTGCCTCAGGCTCCAAGCGATAAACCTAGCCCCTCCGAAGAGGGTTAGAGCCTGAGGAGACGGCCCCTTCAGGCCATAAAACTAAACCAAACCAAACCAAATAAAACAAATAATTTACAGTAATATAGTATCAAGTATTCCTATCTAATACTAACAATTTTCAAATTTATCTCTTCGCCCTATAGATGGGACCCTAACATGCACCACCACTGCTGTTCAGGGTACTCCACACACCTCTGATCTTCAGAACTTGTGCTTCATAAGTTGATGCAGCTTTTTTTAATTGTCAGGACTCCCCTCCCCTTTTCCGGTGGGGTCTTCGCCTTTGCAGCGGATGCAGTAAGAGAAGTCTAAGCCACATCGACAGGTTTCAGGGTAAAGAAAAATAAACTGGATGTTAACATTGCATGAAATAAAGGAACCGCTGCTACAGATTCATATTCAAATACAAATCCATATTCAAAGGCAAATCCATATTCAAATACAGGCGAAAACAGGCAAATACGGAAGCAAATACAAATGCAGGCGGACTCTGTTGTTTCAGGTACGAACGGTTTTATTAACTTATGACTTCGGTTCTTCGACACGAGGAGAGAGATACAATTCTTAAAGTCTTTGCTAACCATACTATGCTGAACATACTATGCAGACCACCCCAACGCGCGGTGCATCTTGTGATGTTTAAGATCTCAATTCATCTCCACCGGTCGAGACCCGAAAAACGGTAAAAAAAACTCAACTCTCTGCCTCCATGGTATAATCTCAATTCTCAACTGACTCTTTTCAAAATCCTCAAATTTTCAGGACCATCTCTTCCGGGCATGACGTCACCCACACCCCAGCCCATTTCCTGTCTGGGGGTTTATTATGACAATGGCGATTGTTATATCCTTTGCGCGCGAGCATAAACTGCACCAGTTGACTATACACCTGGGTTATTAACCCAAATAGTTCAAAGCCCGACCAATGATTAAATATAATTAACGATAAATGATTAATAAAAAAGAAAATCATTCCTTGATTATATAACACTTTCACAGACTCTCCAGACAAGATACATGCATTTTAAATATCTTAACTTTCCATTCTTCTCATATCGGACAGAATCATTTAGTTGCAATCAATTTTGACAAATATTGTCCTTCGTTTTTTTAAATTCCAGTTGCTTTTTATCACAGCCTAGTCAAGTCGCCACTTCTCCAACAGCTCAAATCAGAAATTACATTAAAAACTACACAGTTTCCAACCCTGACGAATTCTGATTCTATGTTCCATCTGCCATATTAACTGACTGACAAAAGGATAGATGGGACCACTGTTGTCGAGGTGTAATGGTTGAAGCACTGGATTGCAGAATCGTAGTATGCGAGTTTGAACTCCAGTCACGCTATTACGTTCACTTTCGGACAAATACCCTTGGGAAAGCCATGAACCCCCTTATCCTCCCAGCTATTGGTTAAATAGTACCACTACTGTTCCTTTCGAAAGATAGCTTTAGCATTAAATAACTCATGAAGGTTGATATGCCATTAAACAACCAAACCAAACCAAGTAACACCTTTAAAGTCATCAAATACTCCTGTCTACGATTGGTCGCTGATATTTTTCTAATTCATCGTTCCTCGCCTTCATAGAAGGGAATACTCAAGTGATACTTGACAAAAAGCAACTAGAATTAGGAAAATTTGGCCTAATGAGTAGAGTGTTCGCCAATAGTCCGTGAGACTTTGGTTCAGTCCCAGGTCGAGTCATACCAAAGACTCAAAAACTGGTAATTGGTGCCGCCTTGCTTAACACTCAGCATTATATGGTATATATCAAGGGTAAAGTAGAGCAATCCAGGGAAAGAAGTAGCGCCCTCCCCAATACTTCGGTGTAGTATCTATTGAAAAGGTAACCTTCAGGTCACTCTCAACTAAGGTTATCAACTTATGATAAAACTTGTCAAAATTATTAATGATTTCGATAAAAAGCAACTGGAATGAGGGCAAAAAAGATTAATATTAATCAAAATTACTTGTGAGTTCGATAAAAAGCTCCAAGAATTAGGAAGATAGAGGGTAATATTAGTCAAAATTATCAATGATTTTTATAAAAAGCAACTGGAATTAAGAATACGAAAGTTAATACTTGACAAAATTATTAATCATAATGGTTCAGGTGTTTTTTCTTTCCTCTTTATTTTACCCTCATTATTATTATTATTCATTTTAATATCTCATCTGTCAGTCTTGTTAGCTGAAGACCCTGCAACGACTTACGTCGACGGGTACGAGATTTAAGAGGCCTTGTCGTTAAGGAGGTGCAATGTCAGGAAGGTTCTCCTCTGAAAATTACTTCTCCCTTCCTATTAATGCTATAAAAACTATTTTCATATGCTAATTCTTACAGCATGAAAGTTGTTTACTCTCTCTCTTTCTATATAAAGTTAGAAATTACCATGACAAGAAAATCCGGCACAAACCTACACGTGAAATGCGGAGCACCGAACAGCTGTTTCGACCTTATCAGGTCTCATCAGTACTGTACACCGTGATCTCCAACACTGGATATCGAACCAACAACCACAGTACGCAGAAGCCGAAACTCTACCACTGGGCCACTGGTTCATGCCACGTATAAGCGAGACCGAATTAACAAGTTATTGTAAATTAGGTCAAGTGGTCGCGCAATTTACCATGACTTATTAATTCGGTCTCATGAACCAGTGGCCCAGTGGTAGAGTTTTGGCTTCTGCATACTGTGGTTGTTGGTTCGATCTCCAATGGTGGAGATCACGATGTTGCACTGCTGATGAGACCTAATAAGGTCGAAACAGCCGTTCAGTGCTCCGTATGTCACGTGTAGGTGTGTGCTGGATTTTCTTGTCATGGTAATTTTTAACTTAATATATCAATTCCTCCATTCATAATTATATATATATATACAAACCATCATCCTTGTACTCGTGGCCATTACAACTTAATAGATACTCTCCACCCTGAAACACTTAAAATATTCTGACTGTGTCTGGATTTCAGATTACGAAGAAGAATAAAGACAACATAGCAATCTCTCTTAAAACTGAAACTAAAATTGAAAACTGAAGCGTGATAGTTGAGGACGTGAATATATATATACATATCAAAAGGAGAATTTGCTTCGACTATTTTAAAACTCACTGGTATAACTATGTTAAATGCTAAGGGGGTTATATTGAAGACAATTAACGTTTAATTCATTATTCATTTCTGTTTTGGTGAATACAGCTTCAGTCTCGATGCTCTTTTAAACACAGCTTGTACTTTGAAGACAACGTTTAATTCATTGTTCATTTCTGTCTTGGTAAATACAGCTTCAGTCTCGATACTCTTTTAAACACAGCTTGTACTTTAAAGACAATTAACGTTTAATTCATTATTCATTTCTGTCTTGGTAAATACAGCTTCAGTCTCGATACTCTTTTAAACCCAGCTAGTACTTTGAAGACAATTAATGTTTTATTTTTTTTACCTTTGGTAAATATAGCTTCAGTAGTTTTTTTTTTCAACACACCACGCACTTTGAAGAATGTATGGTTTCTTTGTTTTAACGTATCAACCTTCGTGGGTTATTTAATGACAAAATAATCCTTGTAGAATATTAGTGGTACTAATTAACCCTCAGTTGGGGTGGATAAGTGGGTTCATACCTTTCATGGGAGGATAATAGTGCGATTGAAGTTCGAACTCGCCTACTAAGAGACGGCATTCTAACACGTTAGCAATGAGGCCACGGGGACTCGTCCTGTTTTAGAAGTTCCTTTATAATTGTTTTTCTGCTCTTTAAAAATTTCCATTTAAATTTTATGCTATAAAAATCTATATATGTGAGTTTGATATTTTGTAATTTATTTTTAAATTCCCAGAAAAATATAGACCGTAAAAACACACTTTTTTATTTCAATTTTTTCTATGAGTTCATTTATGTCTTGGCTATTACTACCGCCTTCCAAAGCTAAGTACATTTACGTTTAATAATTACATATAAAATTTAGTCGTGGTATGCTGACATCAGCTCTCTTTCATGGCCTTAGTTGTTCTGCACAAGCACTATATATATATATGTGTGTGTGTATGTGTGTGTGTGTGTGTGTGTGTGTGTGTGTGGAGAAAATTGAAAAACAATGCAATACAAAATTGATGAATTTATTAAAAGGAAAGTCAACGTTAAAACGTTTCGGGAGATTTTGGAAAAAGAACGTTGATTGAATGATCGAACGAACGTTTATTAAAACCAAGACGTTTTAACATCGACTTTTCTTCTCATAAATTCAATTTTGGATTATATTATTGTTCAATTTTTCTCCATACTGTCAGATTCCTTTCGATTATTTACTTCCATATATATATATATATATATATATATCGTTATTGGAAAAATCCTTGTCTACACTACTTACATTTCACATAGTACTAATACTCTTGGGAAAGGTATGAATTCAACTATTCTCGTCCTAGCCATAGGTAAATAGTAGGGCAGACTGACCCTTTTATCTACGATGACGCAGTTCAGTACGTTTGCCACGACGCTATGGGAACTCACCCTGAAATATAACATTGAACGTTTTATTAGAAGAATTCAGAAAATTATTATTTAGGTTGGTTGAATGGTTATCTGGTTGGTTGGGTTTTTACGACATATCAATCCTTGTAGGTTATTAAAAGCTAAATCCCGTTGGTACACACACACACACACACACACACATATATATATATATATATATATATATATATATATATATATATATATTCAACATATATGATTTGTAAGCGAATAGTTTATAGGTAAAATTTAAAGAACCTGGAGCTCATTTCATTTTTCCTATCTAACATGAATAATTCTTTTTGATATTAATCATTTGTTCGATGGTTTCAATTATTGCTATTAAGCCCTAATAATTCAATTCAACATCAGCCATTTGTTTGCACTTAAACATCTCCTATTGGACTCATAGATAGAACCCTAACAACTACTAACGTTCCGGGTCCGAGTGGACATGGAAGTAATATCAATTAAAGGGCACACTGCATTTCCAAAAGCCTCAACAGTTTAGTGTCATATCCAGGACACTCTTTGGAATTATGATTTTGAAACATGAGAGATTTTTTCGAATGTTTCAAACTAGAGATTATAATTGTTTGACTTTGGTTTGGTTTGATTTGGTTTGTTGGGTTTTATGGCATATCAACCTTTTTATGTAAATAATCTGTTCTATTTAAAACAATTCAGTTTAGAATGAGTATACAGTTTAATAGTCAAAAACATTTCTATTTCAAACTATTCAAGCAGTTATATGTAACAATTCAGTTAAGTGTAAATACAGTTTTAATGTCGAAAAACAGTTCTATTTGAAATAATTCAGTTGAGCATAAGCACGCAGTTTAAATGTAAGTACGATTTAATTTTCAAAAACATTCTTATTTCAAGCTATTCAGTTTACTCAAACAATTCAGTTTAGCATAAGTATGCTGTTAGTTCTATTTGACCCATAGATAGGGCCCTATCAGGTGCTACCACTCCGGGCCAGAGTGGACCTGGGAACGATGGCAATGAAGGGGTACTCCGCATTCCCCAAAGCTCCAGCATTGCTGGAACCTCACCATCAGATTGTTTAGTGTCATATCCAGGACACTCGTTGGGTTGGGGGTCTTACCCCTCTGCAGAGAAGCAGTCAGTGTAATCTACTGGGCAATGTTTGACTTTCTGGCGACACCAAGTGATAGGTTCAAATAGCCTATGTAACAACTGGAGTTCTAAGTTTTTGTATGAACAGTTAAATCAACTGGCTTTGCCGTTCTAGTGTGATAGTGTCCCCGACAAAGATACGATCTGGGGGTTTATTTTTCTATCATCACAGACTGTAAATTGCGATATACTAGTCGATTTTTTAGGCATAGAAAAAATGTTCTACAAAACTAGGGGTCTACTTATACGGCAGGGCTAAAATCGAAAATATTACCACAGATTAGTCTACCGAGGAACAGTACTCCTAATATTTAATATATACCACTTACTACAACTCCTCAGACTGCCACAAACATTTCCAGCTTAAACTAATGACTTAAGAACTTATTTACTAATTCAACACAAAGATTGATATAAAATGAGAAAACTGTTATACAAATTAAGTATTACATATGCTAAACTAAATGCCTTAGAATAGAACTGTTTATATGTATAAAAATGGATTTGGCATTAAATAACCAACAATGGTTGATGTGCCATAAAACCAAACCAGAATTTTAAGCAAAAAATCTTTTATGCTAGATTGACTAATCCGTTGCAATTTATTCTGTTTCATAAGCTTAGTTTAGACTTGCACAAGGAGTTTCCAGTAAGGATAGACCTCTCTACTTTATAAATACCTTATTTATTAGTTTGGTTAGATCTCTTTTGGTTTAATGGCATGTAAACCTTCATTGGTTAATTAATGCCAAAATCATAATTGTATAACATCAGTGGTACTCTTTAACCCATAACTGGGTTTATAAGGGTGTTAATACCTTTTCTAAAGGTAAAGTCCGAAAGTGAACGTCATAGCGTGACTGGAGCTCGAACTCGCTTTCTACGATCTTGCAGTCTAGTACGTAAGCCACAACGCCACGTGGATTCTTCCCCGCCTTTTTTTATAAGAAGAAGTTTACTTTGTTCTTTTTTTCTTTTCTCTTTTTCTTTCTTTTTTTTCTTTTTTTTTTTTTCTTTATCTTTTTTCTCTTTTTCTTCTCTTTCTTTCTTTTTTTCCTAGCCTTTCTCGTATCATTGATTCAATTTCTCTGCCTTCGGTCATTGGCCTATTTATTTGACCAAGCGTTACACTCTTTTTTTCTTCTTTTTTGGGGGGGTGGCGGAGTAATTCCTCGTTTGTTTTGTGTTTTTTTTCTTAAAGAGGCGCGCGTGGCGTAGCGTTTATCGTCATAGTAGATCAACTCAGTGACCCTGTTTCAAATCCTAAGCAAGGCTCTCTGCATTTTTCTCTTCGCGCTACTTTCCTTGGAAAAAAGCATTAATCCATCTCTTCTCAGCGCGGTCACCATCGCTCCGAGCAATAAGGATAAATAGTAGGGCAGGCTAGGTTGTCTAAGCTTGATACAGATGTAATCTTTAAAAAATATATATTGTATATCATTCTGCCCGTGGTGAATGGGTTGAGTGAATGCATACCTTGCTGGGTTTTTCGTTGCTTTTTTTGTGTTTTTTAGAGGGTTGTTTTGTTTTTGCTTGATTTTTTGTTTGTTGTTTTTCTTTCAATGTTGAAATGTACGAGGGTGTTGTGAAGACCCCTACGTCCAGCAAATGGAAATATTAAACTTTTTTCATAAATTTTCATTTTTTTTCCTTTTTTTTTTAAAGAGTTAAGATTAAACTTGAAAAACATTGTACCAATAAGTGAAATAGCCCATTCGTTACATGGATCCAAGTTATTTACCTTTTTGTTGGGATGAGAACTTTTCGGTGACCCCGTTGTAAAATTTTGTCATGGAAACACATCACTGAAAAATGCAATTCAAAACCAGATTTATATTGCATTTACAAAAAGAAACTCATTAAAATTAAGTGGACTAAGTGTTTTCAATTGAGTTGACAAAACTTTGTATTGGCGCCAAAACACATTGAGCTCAAAGCAAAAGAAATTCAAGTGTTTAATTAAAAGAGAGACTTGAAGAAAAAGTCTCAAAACAGAGACAGAATTATACAAAGAGAATGGTACCAGTTATAAGGAACTAACTATTTTAGGTTGCTTATAATATCTATCTATCTATCTATCTATCTATCTATTTCAGTCTGCCTATATCTATCTCAGTTTCTTCTTAATTATTTAGCTAGCTAGCAATCTTGGTCTATTCATATCTCTCTTTCTTTTCCCCTATCTTTCACAGACTCTCTCTCTCTCTCTCTCTCTCTCTCTCTCTCTCTCTCTCTCTCTCTCTCTCTCTCTCTCCACACATACACAAACACACACACACATATACATACATACATATATATTTACTAATCTAATATCTAACAGCATTCACGGTACCAGAAAAAAAAAAGAAACCCCGCCAGGAACAAGAGATAAAAGTATCTCAAATCACCGCCCGGGGGAAAAAGAAAAGAATTATAGGTCAAAAAGAAAGAAAAGGCCAACCTCGTCCTACCCCTTGAAAAAATCAAGGGATACGCAGTCAGTTGGTCAAAAGAAAACTAAAACCTTCCGCGAATCCTGCAATGCTACAATTACTAAAGTGCTCACCACCAGTTTCACCTTATCGGATCATCAGGAAGCCTAACTCCAACTGGAGTTAGGCTTCCTTGATGATCCGATAAGGTGAAACTTTTGTAGAAGATTTCCGACTCGCGATTTAAGTTAATTTTACATATATATATATATATATATATATATATATATATATATATATATATATGTATCAGTATAATTTATATTTTATGCACTTATTCGATAATTATCACAATTTTCCACTTCGTAAGAACTATATTAATAAACTAAAAATTAATTACAAGCTACCTACCAAGATACATTGATAGATAGCTATTACTAATTTTCCATATCTATAATTCACGATGGATGACAATACGAGGAGAAACTTTTTAAATTCATACCGAACCACCGTTCAAGTTTTGAAAAACAACTTATTGATCTCTTGAAATATAATGACAATCTATGCAGTGGAATCATACTAACTTTACGGTGAAGAAAAAGTTCCGGGTGCAGTGGTTTGTAAAGAAAGTGATGCTGACACTGTTTAGGGACAAGAAAGGACTCATCAGCATTGATTCCTTGAAATAGGCACAACTGTAAACAGTTCTTTCTTTTACTAACTCCTTAGGCAATATTTCACTTTATCTTATGAAGGACCGTCGTAATTAATTTGATAATAAAAAAATTTTTTTTTTTTTACATAGCTATCTTATAATTTAATAGACTGATCGACTGAAGCCATACCTAATCCGGTTAATTTACAGTCGATCGTAATTCATCCCAACAAAAACCTCATTTGTTTTCTCGTCCCACAACTGGTGTCGTTTCTTTCTACAAGTCAGTAAAAATGGATCGGCAGATGGCTTATTGTCTATATTACATCACGTGGTTTTTTGATTGATTGATTGATTGATTGATTTTAACGATATCTCAAATGGATCGGCAGATAGCTTATGGTCAACAGGGCCAAGAATAAGACCCCCGGCTCCCCCAAAACTCATTTTATGGGGTAATACTAGATTGTATGTAGTGGTGAGGCTCTACTTCTGGTTCTCTCAAAAGTGTGCACTTAGCCCTTTACTGGTGTACCATATTCACAATTAACACTATGTGCGAAATAGACATATAATGTTCATTACTATAGAATATATAAAGAATATAGGAATCTCTGAATTCGAAAACACGTAACGACTTCTTGTTCAGGTAGGAAACCTTTTTATTAATTTTGAGTTAAATGTTTCGACGTAAGGAGGAAAACACAATCTTCTATGCTGTCTTATTCATTTGGCCCCCACCTCGAGCGGCCCCCATTAGGGCGCACGTTCGCCTCGCGCCTGCGAGCTCCAAAAGTCGATCTTTCTCGTTTGGCGTCTAGTACCCGACTCTTATTTTCTTCAAATTCTCACACAAACTTCCGCGTGCTTCCGGTGCATGATGTCACCCGCACCTTGTCACCCAGTATTGTCTCGGACTGTTATGACATCTGAGTGACACCTCCATCCGCCCGCGCCCACCCGCGTTAACACCCGCTTCAATGTTACACCCAACCAACCCATGTGCTAAGCCGAAAGGTTCTCAGCCTAAATAAACTCAAAGGCATG
>CAUZXS010002712.1:317126-362126 GCA_963585895.1 Sepioteuthis lessoniana
TCAAAAAATGTTTAGTCTGAAGAAGTTCCATGAATAAAGGACGAAATATTACCAGTAAACCCGTTGTAAGTATTTGATTTATCCACTGTTCCTCTTATTTTTATCATCTAGTCAGATTCACTAAAAAATGAAACGCAGTTTCTTCCAAGCAACGGTGGTGTCGATACTGCTATATGGACGCACTACATAGGCACTAACTAAACGTATGGAGAAAAAGCTTGACGGCAACTACACAAGAATGCTGCGAGCAATATTGAACAAGTCCTGGAGGCAGCACCCCACAAAGCAGCAGCTGTACGGCTACCTACAGAGCATCACGAAAACTATCAAAATTAGACGAACCAGAAATACGAGACACTGCTGGAGAAGTAGGGACGAGCTCATAAGTGATGTACTCCAATAGACCCCTTCACATCGACGAGCAAAGGCAGGGTGACCAGCTCGAACCTATATACAGCAGCTCTGTGTAGATACGGGATGTAGCCCTGAGTACCTGCCGGAAGCGATGGACGATAGGGAGAGGTGGTGAGAGAGGGTTAGGGATATCCGTGTTGATGATGATGATATATGTACATATATATATATATATATATATATATATATACTCATGTGATGAATGACTTTTCAAGCCCAATTTTTCTCCTCGAAAATAAGTGGTTGCTCATTACACGAGATATGTTTGTAAAAGGTCGAAGTTTACCTTGTTTGTAGATCTAACCTTGCCGTAACTTTGATCGAAAGTGTCCCCACATAGCCTATACCCAAACAAAGGTTATTAGTTACGATAATAAAGTTTTTACTTAACATTGTTTATAGTTTATAACACGTGTGTATGTAATATGCACAGATGTTATAAATAGCAAGCAAAATTACCCAAAAGCCAACATCAAGGTCTAGAGTGCGGTATTTATTTACGGTATTGCGTTGATTTTCATTGCATTATAAAAGTTTTGAAAACGTAAATTGTTTTCTCTTTATGGTTTAATGGCATGTCAACCTATGTGGGTTACTTAATACCGAAGCCATCCGTCTAGATATACGGTATTGGTACTATTCAACCCATAGCTGAGGGATAAAGGGGTTCATGCCTTTCAGTAGGGTATTAGTCCTCTGGCGAACGTAATAGAGCGACTGGAGTTCGAACTCGCTTACTACGATGTCAAAATCCGGCACGTTAGCTACTACGGGTCCCCTCTTCTCTTTATATCCCTGGATGTTGACGAAATATTTTTATAGGCTACCATACCCAAAAGTTAAAGGGGCGTTCATAGCACGCAATATGTGATGAAAGGATTTTTGTGGCTAAAAATTAGGGGTCGTTCATTATACAAAGTCGTTCATTATTCAAGAATATATCATCAAGTCGCACTGATATCACTGAGTTTCCTGACTCTCTCTCTCTCTCTTTCGCCATCCGTCCCTATAGACCATTGCTCCTGTCAGGTCTTCTAAACTACACCCACTGTCCGCACAGGGCTGATGTAAGAAAGTCTTTGCTGGTCGGCCAACATTAGCGCGTTCATAGGTGCCTCTGGTGGTGTATTGGGAAGCAAGCAAGACTAGCAAACCTACACGAGTGAGTTCGAGTCTCATTCGGTGTCCCATTCATATTGCCTTGTGCCTCATCTAAGCAAAAAGCTTTGTAAATTACAATAATAGTGCGTCAATAGAAGAATGCTTCTCCACCTGTGCTTCATATGGCATGTTCGTCTTACTTTGAGGATTTGTGAGATGGGAAGTAAGTTGCTGTACAACTCCTGCTTTGTGGGGTGTAACATTCTTGTGCTGTTCCCATCTAGCTTTTTCTCCATGTGTTTCGTTAGCGTCCTCGAGGTGGATCCATACAGTTGTATTCACACAGTAACAGCTTGAAAAAAATCCCGTTTTATTGTGTCGGAGAGATGACACTTTCATATGATCGATAACCTGTCAATAGCCTTCCACGCCATCGTATATCGATATCCCTTTCAGTAGATGAGATATTGTTGCCGAGTTATGTGTCTACTAATTATAGAGGCCAGCTACTTAAAGTGGACATTGTCCCATCTGGTTTAAACAACATCAACACGGCTTATTATCGTTCACGTAGAAACCAATGCCTACAGCTGCTTCCCCTGCCTTATAATATATATATTATATACAGCTGCTTCCCCTGCCCTATAATATATATATTATATACTTTAGCAGGAGTATTCCGATTCGCGATTTAAGTTAATTTTGTAATTGGCTCCACTCGTGTTGAGCACTCTTGTAATTGTAGCATTGCAGCGTTTACGGTGGGTTTTATTTTTCTTTAGACAAACTGACAGCATATCTCTTGATTTTTTTCAACTGGTGTGACGGAGTTGGCCTTTTCTTTTTTTTCTTTTTTTTCTTTTTTTTTTTTTTGTCCTATGATATTTTTTATTTTTCCCCCGGGCGGTGATTCGAGATATTTTTATCTCTTGTTCCTGGCGGTTTTTTTACTTTTTTTCTGGTAACCGTGAATGCTGGTAGATAGTAGATTAGTAAATATATATATATATATATATATATATATATATATATATATATATATATAAGTAAAGTTGGCGACCTTAGTCTAAGGTGACCAGAATGCCCCCTTTTCAATAGCTACTATACCAAGGTGTAGGAGAGGGTGCCATTCTTTTCCTTGGATTGCTCAAGTTTACCCTTGATATATACCTTATATTGCTGAATGTTAAGCAAGGAGGTATCAAGTACCATTTTTAAAGTCTTTGGTATGACGCGACCTGGGATTGAACCCTGGTCTCCCGGCCCATTGGCGAATACTCTAAACATTATGCCAATGTTCAGTTAGCAATACTAGAAACTATTAAACTGTGAGCAAACAATGAATAGCAATACTTGAAACCATTTAACTGTGTGTAAACAAATGAGCTTTGGCTTGTTTAAAACATAATGCTACAAACAAACTATTCACTTAAAAACAATAAATAGTATATCCATTAACAAGATTTGACATTCAGTAAACATCTAAGGTTGATATGCTATTAAACCTAATAACCTAACCATATCTATTTAATTTGTTTTTTTAAATCTCTAAATAAATCAACAGTAGAAATTGGTAGTTTAATATTTAATTAAATTGCATTACTGGTTGGTAGAAATGATAAGACCTGTTGGTTGTTTAGTTATGTCATATAACATATTAACGTTTGTAAGTTATTTCAAGCCAAATCTTGTTTATACATATATATGATTTGTTAGGGAATAATTCGTCGGTAACATTTTCAAACAAGCCAGAGCTTATTTGTTTGCACACAGTTAAATGGTTAAACAGATCGATTTAACCCATAGATGGGACCAAACAGGAATTATCACTTCTGGTCAGAGGGGACCTGAAATTAATGGCAATGAAGGAGTAATATCCATTCCTCAAAGTTCTAGGACTGGAGCCTCACCATCTTAGTGTCATACCCAGAACACTTGTTGGGGTTGGGGTGATATTACCGTTCTGCAGAAATACAAAAATTCTATAACCTGTCGTTTGAGCAGTTAGTTGGCAGGGTTTTATGACATATCAACCCTTGTAGGTTATTAAATACTATATCCTGTTTATACATACATATATTAAATATACATTATTTCTAAACGAATAGTCTGTAGGTAACAATTTTTAAACGAGCCAAGGCTCATTTGTTTGCACATAGCAAAATGGTTTCAAGCATTGCTTTCTAGATCAAATAATTCAATTTATTATCCATATTTGCCAATCCCTCCGCTCGAGCAGGATATGACTCAAGGTCAATTTTTAAGCGTGGTTAAACAGGTTTGAATTCAGAGTTTTCCTTCTTCTAGACTAGTTGCCTCAACTTTACTTACTTTACTTTAGTGTTGCGAACACGAATACGGAGTGATTTCACATTGCCTTTTATTTAGTTTGAATTTAAAGTTTTCTTTCTCCTTGGTGAGTTACCCAACACCGTAGCAATAAATTTCATTTAGCCCGGCTATTTTACCTATAGCTGAAGGAAAACTTGGTTCAAGCTTTTCCAAGAGCAATATTGCAAACAAGCTTGACCTGAATTTGAACCCTATTCGACAACTCTATTTTCAGCTCCCACGAGCTAACGATTCAAGATGGCCGACCAGCTGGTTTGACAATCCCTTGAAACTGGCTGAATTCTCATTAAAGGTAATCGATCTAGAAGTACATAATTTGATTGAAAGGTAGAAACACAAATTTGACTGATATAAACGATGAGCTAGATAGATAGATAGATAGATAGATAGATAGATAGATTGAATGAATGAATGTGATAGATAGATTGATAGATAGATAGATAGATTGAATGAATGAATGTGATAGATAGATAGATAGATAGATAGATAGATAGATAGATAGATAGATAGATTGAATGAATGAATGTGATAGATAGATTGATAGATAGATAGATAGATTGAATGAATGAATGTGATAGATAGATAGATAGATAGATAGATAGATAGATAGATTGAATGAATGAATGTGATAGATAGATTGATAGATAGATAGATAGATAGATTGAATGAATGAATGTGATAGATAGATAGATAGATAGATAGATAGATAGATAGATAGATAGATAGATAGATAGATTGAATGAATGAATGTGATAGATAGATAGATAGATAGATAGATAGATAGATAGATTGAATGAATGAATGTGATAGATAGATAGATAGATAGATAGATAGATAGATAGATAGATAGATAGATAGATAGATAGATAGATAGATAGATATTATAAACAGCCTAGGATAGTCAGTTACTTTTAACTTGCTCCATTCTCCAAGCACAATTATCTATATATTCTGAGATTTTTTTTTTCTTTTTACTCTCGTTTCTAATTAAACACAAGTCACACTTGAAAATTCTTTACTTTGACCTCAGTATATTTTGGCACCAATAAAAAATAATGTATGCCAACCCAATTGAAAACACTTTGACCACTCAATTCTAATGAGTTTGTTAATGCGATATAAACTTTCTACGATTTGGTTTGTTAGTGTCGACATTTTTTTTCCACTGGTGGGCTTCCATAACAAAAGTGAACATTACAGTCATGCAAATGCGAAAATAAAAACAACTTTATTATGCATGGCTTGATAAAGAGACCAATGGACGTCGGCAGAGAAATGAAATTAAACATTAAACAATGTAATGACTTTGAAAGACAGGAAAAAGGGATTGTCTGTAGACTTGTATTATATGACATTAAAGGCGTATATGAAGATACATGAGATAGATCTAAACATCGAGATAGATAGATAGATAGATAGATAGATAGATAGAATGCTAGCAATTATATCGTTTCAAGAAACGATTCCTATTCAATAATAAAAGTAATTTGCTTACATTCAATTTACATTTCAAGTATTCCTATTCAATACTAATAATTTTCAAACAGATTTATTTGACCCATAAATCGGACCCTAACATGTACTTCCGCTTCGGCTCAGAGATGACCTCTGAGTAATATCAACAAAATAGTGACTCCACCCTCCACGATTCTACAAAACTGGAGTCTTACGACTGGATATTGTTCAGTGATATCCTCAAAACATAGATAGATAGATAGATAGATAGATAGATAGATAGATAGATAGATAAGAATGAAAACAGTTTAAAACTCTCAGCACTGTTTCCGGAACTGTGAATAACGTGTTCCTTGTTATGTGATTTTCCGACTAATTATTTCGCAAAAGATAAATTTGATTTTCATTTAAGTTGATGGTTTGGTTCGGTTTTATGGCATATCAATCACTCTTGGTTATTTAATGCCAAATCCGGTTTTTACATATATATATATATTAGATATATATGATCTGTAAACATAAGTCAACAAAATTAAATGGTTTCAAGTAATGCTATGTATCCCTAACAATTCACTGACAAATCAGTCATTACACACAGTTAAATGATGAAACAGTTCTATTTCAAACAATTCAATTTAGCATAAGTCATTTGTTTACGCAGAGTTTAAATGTCAAACAGTTCATTTTTGACTCATAGATAGGACCCTATCTGGTGCTCCGAGCCAAAGTTAACCTGGGAGTGATGGCAATGAATGGATACTCTGCATTCACTAAAGCTCCAGCATTACAGGAGCCTCACCATCAGATTGCTTAGTGTCATGTCCAGGACACTCATTAGGAAAGTCTTACCCCTGTGCAGAGATGCAGTCGATATATTCTACATTCCCAGACGACTGGGGAGGCAGTCAAGTTAATAATAATAACAATCACCTAATCTTGGCATACACACGGATCACCTCATCTCGGCCAGAAGACCAGACCTAATAATAATCAACAAAAAAAAAAAAAGAACTTGCAAAATTGTCGACTTTGCTGTCCCGGCTGACCACAGAATAAAACTGAAAGAATGTGAAAAGAAGGATAAGTACCTCGACCTTGCTAAGGAATTGAAAAAACTATGGAACATGCAAGTGACAATTATACCAATTGCAATTGGTTCGTTTGGAACAGTAACTAAAGGATTACTAAAAGGAACTAGAGGACTTGGAAGTTGGCGGACGAGTGGAGACCATCCAAACTACTATATTAATGAGAACGGTCAGAAAACTGGAAACTTGTGGAGATTTACTGTCACTCAAATTCCTGTGAAAGACCATCAACTAATGCTGATGTGAAAAACTCAAATGAGTAAATAATAATAATAATAATAATAATAATAATAATAATATTGACGATTGTACCAATTGTGATTGGTGCTTTCGGCTCAATAAATAAAGGATTTTTAAAGGCCTGGAAGACTTGGAAGTTGGCGGGCGGGTAGAGACTATCCAAATGACAGCATTGCTGAGAACTGCCAGAATACTGAGAAGAGTCCTGGAGACTTGAGGAAACTTGCTGTCACTCAAACTCCAGTGAGGGACCATCAGTTAACACTGATGTGAAAAACTCTTAAGGAGTAAATAATACTATTACTAATAATAATAATAAACATTGCGTGACCATCTCCTTGCTTAATTCACTGACCGAACCGAGCTTCTTAATTAATCAATTAATTCTAGACAGTATTCACCGTTGATATCAAAACTATAATCAATTATCTGCATAATGAATTTTTTTTTTTTCATTAAAGGAAAAGCGTTGACAACATTTTTATGAGATGAAAGCATTAGAAACAATATTAAGATAAAAATTCATGCAACATTTTCTAGCAGAAATCCACAGATTACAGTTTATCATATGAAAAGATTTAAAAACGTATGTATTATATTTGCTATCAGTACTCACTCATACTAGGTTTGGTTTTGTTTCTTCGTTTAATGGCCTATCAACCTTCGTGGGTCATTAAATGCCAAAGCCGTTCTTGTAGAAGAAGAGTTGTAGTACTATTTAACCAATAGCTGGGAGGATAAGAGAATCTATACCAATTTTCGCTATAACATCATCATCATCATCATATCGTGCTGGCAGCACGGATATCCCTGACCCTCTCTCGCCACTCCTCCCTATCGTTCATCGCCCTAGGCAGGTCTTCAGGACAACAACCTGTATCCTCACATAGCTGCTGAATGTACGTTTGTGCTGGTCGTCCTGCTTTTGCGCGGCCATGTGTGGGGATCCATAAGAGTACATCTCTTATGAGTTCATCTCTGCTTCTCCAGCAAAGTCCTTATAACGCTGTTTTGATTTGGAATCGAAAGATATTCAGTTTCTCTCTTAAAGTTTCCCCTTCTTTGCCACGTCCAGATCTTCTCGTGTAAGAGTTCGTCAGTTTGTAGCTTAATATTGTATAGCCACTCAATAACCCTGACCATGATTAATTATGCAAACACATAATACATATATATGCGGAATACAGACCGACGCAATGAATAACAGACGAGCGAAGGTTCCTTTAAAACAATATGTACCTCTCACTTTATTGTAAGGGCTCGAAAATGGTTACTCAATGTTTTATGGTGAGAGGGAGTTGAAGACCGAACAGAACTGTAATATATTGACCCCCACTCTTATGGCCGTCAACGTTGTGTCTTTCTCGTTCTCCTGATGCTCAACCAGAGACCCGCGAGCTCAGCTTTCTGTTGTGCTGGCTTTCTCTACCACATCTTGTCAGCAACTTCTCTGGACCCCAACTCATCAGGGGCCCCAAGGGCCCCTTCGGCCAAATGTGGCTTTCCCTACCACATCTTGTCTATAACTCCTTCTCCAACTGATCTCTTCTGTCTTGACTAAGTTATATAAAAGTTTAATCGCCCACTCAATCGCCTACTCGATCTTTAGAATGGCATGTTTGATCATCAAGCGGAAATAACCGTCATGCAGTTCACAGGTCCCTCTCTTCCGGTGCATCAGTCTATGAATGTACCATGGTAATCTTAGCTTGTCCTATTTTGTTAGCCTAGTCCACCCACGCGATTTCCTCTCATAACTGCGATGGGAATGTGTCACTTCCTTCCGGTGCATCACCTTGGATGGCATTTTTGGCCGGGTCGAAGGTCAGAATACAACATTAAAATATCCATACAATGGTTTTTCTTCCCATTTCTGCTTTCTAGTTGTTGTTCTGTTGATCTTTATGTTGTCAATGCTTTTTCTGGTTATTATAATTATTTTTTATTTTATTTTTCTGGTTATTATAATTTTTTTTTTTTTCGTTTTTTTGAAAGTTTTTCACACCAGCTTTAGCTAGTGGTTTTTCACTGGAGTCTGAGTTAAAGCAAGTCTCCTCAAATCTCTTGGACTCTTCTCAGTATTCCGGACGATCACAAAAATGCAGTAGTTTGGATTGTCTCCACTCGTCCTCTTATTTCCAAGTCCTCCAGTCCCTGTACCAATCTTTTGTTGGCTGTACCGAGCACGCCAGTTACAACAGATATCACTATCACTCTGATGTTCTATAGTTTTTCAGTTCTCTAGCAGGGTCTAAGTGCTTTTTGCTTTCTTTCAGTTTTACCTAGTAGTCTAGCAAAACAGCAAAATCTACTATTCGGCAGGTCTTCTTTCTTTTGTTGACTATCGCTAGGTCTGGTCGTCTGGCCAAGATCAGATGATCCGTTTTATTATTATTTACTCCTTTAGAATTTTCACATTAGTGCTAGCTGATGGTCTTTCACTGGAGTTTGAGTGACAGTAAGTCTCCTCAAGTCTCCAGGACTCTTCTAAGTATTCTGACCGTTCTCAGTAATGCTGTCGTTTGGATGGTCTCCACTCGGCCGCCAACTTCCAAGTCCTCCACTCCCTTTAAGAATCCTTCAGTTACTGTACCAAAAGCACCAATCACAATTGGTATAATTGTCACTTTTATGTTCCATAGCTTTTTCAATTCCCAAACAAGATCGAGGTACTTATCCTTCTTTTCACATTCTTTCAGTTTTATTCTGTGGTCAGCCGGGACAGGAAAGTCGCCAATTATTATTATTATTATTATTATTATTATTATTATTCTCTTTTGAGAGTTTTTTTACACCAGCGTGAGTCGATGGTTTCTCACTGGAATGACAGCAAGTCTCTTCAAGTCTCCAGGGCTCTTCTCAGGATTCTGGCCGATCTCAATAAATTTGTAGTTTGGATGGTCTCGACTCATCCTCTTATTTCCAAGTCCCCCTGTCCCTTTATTAATCTTTTGGCGACTGTACCAAGAGCACCAATTACAATTGGTATAAACGTCACTTTCATGTTTCACAGTTTTTTCAACTCTCTAGCAAGGTCCAGGTACTTATCCCTCTTTTCACATTATTTCAGTTTTACTCAGTGGTGCGCTGGGACAGCAAAGTCCACAGTTCTGCAAGTTCTTTTATTATTATTATTATTATTATTAAAATGTTTGGTCATCTGGCCGAGATTAGGTGATCCGTTTGTAAGACAAAATCCCAAAGGAGTTTGTGTCGTATTCTCCAGGACAGATGTTTGGTTGTGCATATACCATTTGTTCATACGGTTAAACTTCAATTTCTCGCACAATTTCCAATGGATCATCTTGCCCACCCAGTCGTGTCTAGTCTTATACTCTTTCTGTGCTAGCTTACTGCATTCGCTTATTATGTGATTGATCGTTTTTTCTCTATTACCACATAACCTACATCTGATGTTTTATTGCGTCTTATCTATTCTCGCTTTGATTTGGTTTATTATTATTATTATTATTGTACTTACTGGATTAAATCCTGTGAGGTTGAATCTAAACTATGACTCTAAGGTCCTCCAGGGGACTTTTCATTTCATTAATATTATTTTCCATTGTATGGAGATTGTTCCGAATCAAGCAATCTGTTTGGAGGGAGAATGTCGGAGTTAATGCCACTTGGGGTACGATGGGTGAACTTTTCCATATCTTTCTACATGAGTTCTAATGCTCCGATGACTACTGACCTTCATAACTTCCTCATCATAATTCTACCTTTAACCCCTGTTATGGGTTAAATAGTACCATTACTATTATTGAACAAGGATTGCCTTGGCATTGAATAACCTGTGAAGGTTTGACGTACCATTAAACAAACAATCCGAGCTGAACCTTTACCTTTAACGAAGTTGGATTTTTTTGTTCAGTTTTGCTTTATCTATTAACATTCACCGCTTTTCTTTTCTTTTCCCCTGTTGATAATGATGACTCTCTCTCTCTCTCTCTCTCTCTCTCTCTCTCTCTCAGTGTGTGTGTTTGTGTGTGTGAATACGTATATACCAAACATTTGTGACATCGCTGTTCTCTCTTTGTAAAACCCGCTGTTTGTACAGTATCCAAGGAGAGTAAATGCGCTCACTTTTCCCTATTTCTGGACATTCTGAGGCAATTCACAGTTTTTTTATATTTTCTCGATTGATTGATTGATTGATTGATTTTAAGGGCATGTCTACTCATCTTGGGTTACTCTATGCCTACAGGTATCTCATTGGCCTAGTGGATAGAGTGTTCGCTAATGGTCCAGGAAACCTGGGTTCAATCCCAGATCGCGTCATACCAAAGACTTTAAAATTGGTACTTGATACCTCCTAGCTTAATACTCAGCAATATAAGGTACGTATCAAGGGTAAAGTGGAGCAATCCAGAGAAAAAAAGTAGCACCTTCCCCTACACCTCGGTGTCGTAGCTATTGAAAAGGGAGCCTTCTGGCTTCCCTTGACTATGGTCGCCAACTTTACTTACTATTTTTGTAGTTATTTCTTAAGAGGGCCTTTTTGCACCGTCCTCCTACGAATAATTGTTAGATCTATTTGACCTATAGATGGGACCCTAACAGGTTTAACCTTCCGAGTCAGAGTGGACATTAAAGTAATGGCAATAAAAAGGTACTCCACTCTTCCCAAATCTCCAGAACTTGAGCATCATCATTTGGTGCATTTTTATGTAAAATCCAGAACACCTCTTTACTCTTGAGTAGGGCTCACCCGACGTTCGTCAGGTGCGCCGTATTAAGATGATCACCTGCTCCCAAGGAGGACATTCTCTCAGGCAACATCTGCTTAGCAGAGTAGAGTCAATCGCTTGGTACCTGAGGCGACACTAAAAAAAGATCAGAGGGTACCAAGCATATTTTCGACCGCCCCCCCCACACACCACTACCATCACGATAAAATGATTTCCTGTCAAATCTGACTTGGTTGAAAGTTGGAAAAAATCCCTTTTTTGCGGGGCGGGGGAATCTTAACGTTCTGCATGGGGGGGGGACAGTCAGCGTATTCTAATCTCCAATGGCAGGGCATAGTACTTGCTAGAGATCCTGAAATGAGGCCTTGTTTCAGTCTCCTTTCAGTCAAGTTATCCCCAGCCATCGGTATATCTTCTAATGCTCCACGTTTTCCTTCTTGTGTATCCATTTGCTGATATCAATAATAGGAATGATACATATACATACACAGTCGGACCGGAACGGGTTTATTAATTTCTGGCTTCTGTCCATGGCGATACGAGGAGAGAGACACAATTCTTAAAAACCTATGCTAACCATACTATGCTGACCCCAACCCTAGCGCACGGCACATCTTGAGGTATTTAAGATCTCAATTCATCTCTGCAGGTTGAGATTCGAAAATATGACCTGATCAGATCAGATCCGAAAAACTATACCGCTAGCTTCAACGGTAGAAAGCTCAACTACTCTTTCAAAATCCTCAAATTCTCAGGACCATCTCTTCTGGGCATGACGTCATCCACACTCCAGCCTCATTTCCTGTCTGGAGGTTTATTATAACATACGATGATTATCGTATTCTTTCCGCGTGGGCGTAAGACAGCACCATCTGACTATGCACCTGGACTAAGAGACCCGAGTAGTTCAAAGCCTTACCAAACTAAATGATAAAATATAATTAACGAAAAATGATTAATACAAAGATCATTCCTTAATTAAATAACACTTGGGAGGTTTGTTTCCGATTATCATTATTATTATTGAATGATTCTTATGTTGAAATATTTATTTTTGGACGATCGTGTTTCTACATTGTTGCTCTGAACAACACTTGTGACCACTTGACCTTTGTTTTCCATTCTTGATTCAAACTTACACACAATGTATTGGTATCAATTGTATATTCGAGTACCAACCAGGCAGATATGGACTCCGAAGAAAAATTGCTGGTTAAAATTCTTCCAGTCTGTTGTGGGATGAATCCCTGGGTTTATTATATATGATTTTTTTCTTTTTTTTTTTTTTGTTAGTTCAAAGAGAGAGAGAGAAATTAATATTTCAAAATGATTAGGTCCAATGAGAGATTTGTATTTTTTTAAGAATCATTTATTTCGTTCTTACATACACGCATGTTTCCAGCTTGTTGCTTTTCGTCATTTAAAAACTGAGTAAATTACGAAATGTTCCCTGACAATAAGCAGGAAACATCCAGCTAAGTAAAAATTAAATAAATAATTCTTTAAAAAATACAAATCTCTTAGTAGACCTATTCATTTTGAGATATATATATGTGTGGAAGTGAATAAGGAAACAAATCCGACAGTATGAAGAACATTTGAAAAAACTAAATAATCCGAAATAAGTCGACGTTGAACGATTTGGTTGTTATAACCTTCTTCAAGACTTTAAATTCATGGAAATTGTTGTTAACATAGTGTTAGGAATCTTTTTATATAGACTTTTTTTCTCTTGTTATTTCATCAAACATTCATGGCTATTTTAACAACATTTCATGAATTTAAAGTCTTGAAGAAGGTTATTACAACCAAAACGTTCGACGTCGACTTCCATTATAAATTCATCAAGTTTAGAATTATTTTGTTTGAAAACGAATTGTAAATCATTTTGCTGTAGAAATGCATAATAGATTATTTTACAATAGAAAGGCATCATTTTACTAAAGAATTTCCTGATTAATTATTCTACAATAGAATGGCATTGTAAGTATTTACAATAGAATTGCAGTATAAATCATTCTATTATAGGAACCCGTTATAAATTATTTTACTATAGAGTTGCATTAAAAATCATTTTACGAATGAATTGCATTATAACTTATTTTATTGTAGGAATGCCTTAAAAATTTGCTTATCATAGAATTTTGAATGAAGGAATGACACTTTCTTTTTACAAGAATATATTTCTCTTCATTCTTTCGAAAGAGTTTGAATCTCAGTTGGTGGTTGAGCGACAGAGACATGGGGGCGAAGACATACAGCCATATTGACCCATAACTTCTTCTCTTGACCATACCCCGCTGTGTTATCTTCAAAGTCTTACGCCTTCTCTTTCCCAACGGATCGTACTCAACCAGGGGCCTTCCGCCTGTGCACCTCGACCCCACGTCAGTCATGAATCTCTCTCTGCCGACTGCTAGGCTTTGGTGACCGCTGCGAAATTGACCGTTGCAAGACTGCTTAGCCGCTCTGTGGGACGCTGCCTTAGCGAGGCGCCTAGCCACTCACTGACACTCTCCGTGACTGGCCGAATCTCTTGTAGCCACAAGCTGAGACTGACAGGGGCAACCACATATATCATTTCACAACGTCTGCTCAACCGTGTGACTGCTTCCGCTTATTTAGACTTATGTGTCCTGTGCGGAGAAATATTTGATTGACGGTTCGGTCAAGGGTCAGTATGAAACTATTTCATATCAAATTATTTTACAATAAAATTACATTGTAAATCATTTTACAATCAAATATCATTATAAATTATTTTACTTGAGGAATATTTTGACAAAAAAAAGGAAACAGACATTAAATTATCAGAATTAAGGAAAAAATCTCTGATAAAATATTATATGAAGATTGATATCACTTCTCGGACTTTTAGACAAACATGTGCAAAATTATTAAGGTCCAAAGCTGTCTTTCCAGACAGCACCTGTCCTAAACATCTAAAAGATTTATTTGACGACACTTGAAGTGCACGACAAAGGAGGGTAATGCCGACAGGGATTTTTGCACATGCAGCCCAGAAGGCTCACATTTTGGCGTCCCCTCGTCTTGCGTTAAACCGATTTCGTGTCACATCATGGGTGCATGGGTGAGTGGTAGATAAATACATATTTGAGGAGACAATTCCAGATGATATTTGAATGCTCATTCGGTAGTATGTATATATCTACCCAACCTCTCTGGACGATTGACCAGTCGGCTGGGGATGTAGAATACACCGATAGCATCTTTGCAGAGGGCTAAGACTCCCCAAAGAGTGTCCTGGATATGACACTTAACAATCTGATGGTGAGGCTCCAGTCTTGGAGCTTTGGGGAATGTGGAATACCTCTTTATTGCCATCGCTCTAAGATTCTGGCCCGGAGTGGTAGCACCTAATAGGGTTCTATCTATGGAACAAGCAGAATTAAACTGTAATTACACAAAACTGAATTGTTTGAAAATAACTGTTTTTACATTCAACTGTTTTAAAACTGCGTACTAATGCTAAACAGAATTGTTTGAAATAGAACTGTTTAGACATTTCACTGTGTGCATACCAAAAACTGTACTTATACAAAACTAAATTGTTTGAACTTTTATCAAAATGGTTTAATTCGGTGTTAAATGCCCCGAAAATGGTTGATAGTCCGTAAAATAAAACAACCAGCCCTCTGCACGAGCTGGGTGTGACAAAAGGTCAATTTTTTAGTGGAGTTTAATATGTTGGTATTCAGAGTTTTCTTTCTTCTAGACCAGTTGATATACCAAGGTTGAAGAGCCCAGTCTGTCCTATTATTTACCCATAGCTGAAGGGAGAATAGTTTGATTCGTACCCTTCTTAAGGGTATTAGTACTATATGAACAGCGCCGTCCGGAATTTGAACTAATGTGACCGTGTCCGTTTTCTACGACGATAACCATTACTCCAAGAGCGCTGCCTATTCGATAGTATATAAAGTTATGTTTAAATGTATTCAGTTTCAATTAACTGTGCGGCGATACGGAGTAAAAGCGTTCGTTAATGACGAGTACTACGTCCGAGTTAGGTATAAAGTGGTGATCAGAGATTTTTTTTTTTTTGCTAGAAGGTTATATGCCCATCGAAATTCATATAGAATATTTTAAGGCGATTATCTTATAGACATGCAAAATTTCCTCCAATGTGGTCCATGCGCCAAAGACTGCTGCAAAGTCAAGATTCGTATGTTTTATGTTCAGAGACGAAGCGAAGGCAACTGACTTCCGTGACCCAGAGGGCGAAGGGCAATCAGAATGGATGGCATGCTTCGAACTCGGATACTTATATACGTGGTGTAATGGTTATCGTTGTAGGAATAGGACACGGCGACAGGAGTTCAAATCCTAGACCAGGCTGATTGCATTTCACATAGCACTAATACCCTTGGGAAAGGTATGAATCCAATTATTCTCCCTCCAGCTATGGGTAAATAGTAGGACAGACTAGGTTCTTCAGCCTTGGTGAGGCAACTAGTCTAGGAGAAGGAAAACTCTGAATTCAAACCTTTTAAACTCCGCTTAAAAAAATTGACCTTGTGTCATATCCTGCCCGAACGAAGGGGTTGGGTAAATATGCTTATATACGTCCTTTACATTTTCTATATTCAAGGCATATTACTTTGTCTTATCTATCCTGGCACTCATATGTCTTTCGTGGTCTACCACAGTTTTCCTTTTTTTAAGCACCCATTACTTTTTTTTTATCTATGCACCAAATTTTAAACACAGCTGTCTGGGAACTACCAACCGCTTTCGCTACACTCCACTGTAGATAGCCTTCTTGAATGAGCTTTACGGTTCTTTCCGTTGTTTCAAATGTTAGTTCTTTTGTTGGTGCCATATTTCCTTTTAATTAGCTATGCCCAACCATTTCTTATGGTCTATAAGAACTGTTTTTAACTGAAGACCAATTTACAAGTTTAAACTTTTGCTGTTATTTGTTTTAGGAATGCAAATTACTCGACCATTCCATAATTTTTCCTCAACACTGGATTATTACATAATTATTTCCTCTGCATATCTTAAAGATACACCATGAAGGTTTAAATTGGTGTCTTTGTTTTAAGACGTATTAACTTTCGTGGATCACTTAATGCTAAAGCTATTATTGTACAAGAACAGCAGTGATACTATTTGACTCCTAAATGGTTGAATAAGGGGCTTCATGTTGTATACTCATAAGCAGATGCATGCAGAAACATAACGACGCAATAAAGACGAGCGGACACAGTTCTTTAGAAAAATATACCTCTCACTTTATTTGAAACGGTTCGAAAGGGTTACGAAAGGTTTTACTGTTTGAGAGGTGAGTTGGAGACTGAACAGAACTGCAACATATTGACCCCCACTCTTATGGCCATAACAGCATTTCTTTTCCGTTCTCTTGGGCTGTTCAACCGGGGGCCTGGGGGCCAAACCTCTCTGGGACATGGTCCACATTCCAGCATCTTCTCTTCAACTGATCTGAACTTCCTGTCGCCGGGGTTATATAATAATTCGACGTACACCTACTTCCAGCGAGCGTCACAATTTCGCACTCAATTCAACCCCTCGACAGTCAAGGTCGCCCCTGATCTCCTGATATCTTCGACCGGATGCACCTGTTATTTACACAGGTGCATTTCTTCTTTTGACAGCTTGGCCGGGTCGGAGGTCAATATGCAACATTCATACCTTCCCACAGAAGGTATTAGTTCCAAAGTGAATGTAATAGCGCGAATGGAATTTGAACTTGCTTACTTCAAGGCCGGGGTCCAGCACTTTAGCCATTGCGCTACGAAGCTTAGTTCATACTTGTAGAAGAATATTTGTACAATTATCTAACCTATAGCTGTTGGGTTAAGGGGGTTCACACCTTTCCAAAGGGTATTAGTCCGAAGGTTAACGTAATAGAGCGACTGAAGTTCGAACTCGCTTACTGCGATGTTGCAGTCCTGAACGTTAGCGAGTATGCCATAGGGATTCTCCCGCTACGATAAAGGAGTGCTTCACATTTACCAGAGCTCAAGAAATGCAGCCTACCACCAGATAGAGTGAAATATTCTTACCCAGAATATCTCTTTTCGAATGGGGTCTTTTCCCTCAACAGTGGATACAGTCTGCATAATCAAAAACCCGTCGACAGCGCAATTTTTATGTTAGATTAAATATTTTATCCCTTAGAATATTTGGACTATTGTCTTTATCCTTATAGTCACTAGATTTCATCCGATGCGTCCCTCGGCTTCCTTCTGGTATATCATGTCGAACTCGGGAGCTTCGAACCGAACTCATTATTTAATCTACGGTGAGTAGATTGATCAAATTGTTTTAACCATAACCGGGTACAAATGTTAGGTTCTAGTAAGTATTCCTTGTTATTTTCCTATAGTCAGGATTGAACCCGAAACCTCCAAATGATTTCACTTAGAAATATTTCTTAATCATACAACTATAGCCGTTGCACTATGTGCCCTGCTAGATTAAAAAAGAGTTCTTTTTTTTACTGTAGAAAAACAAAGAAAGAAAATGTTTCATATTAGAAAAAAAAAAACAGTTAGAGAAAGAGAATGTTCAATATTCGAAAAACAGTTAGAGAAAGGGAATGTTCAATATTAGAAAAACAGTTAGAGAAAGGGAATGTTCAATATTCGAAAAAAAAAAAAAAAACAGTTAGAGAAAGAGTATGTTTCATATTCGAAAAACAGTTAGAGAAAGGGAGTGTTCAATATTCGAAAAACAGTTAGAGAAAGAGAGTGTTCAATATTCTAAAAACATTTAGAGAAAGAGAATGTTCAATATTCGAAAAACAGTTAAAGAAAGGGAATATTCAATATTAGAAAAAACGGTTAGAGAAAGAGAATGTTCAATATTGTTACAACTAGTATGTAATAGTATTTTATGGCAGCAAAGAATCGCCAAATTGAGAAACCGGAAGCAGACAGGGCGTTGGCGAACCCATGTCATCACCAACAAACTCTCCCAGTCATTCTCTGTGGAATCGGTATTTTCTTTCTGGCAACGAACCAAACTAACCAGCCTACTTGCCTCATTCTTCTGCGAAACGGCTTGGCTTAACGTTCCAAAACTGCCTAAATTACCCACCCCATACCACCTTGATGGCTACCCAGGTTACTATGTACGAATCTAGTATTTTGGCTAAAAGAGAGAGACAATAACTGATCAGAAGAGTCAAGAGACACAATCACCAGTAATAGCACTCTTCAACAACATTTAACATTAATAGTGATTAATTTAATTAGAGCACGGTCTTAGTGCCAGACTTCACAAATTGGCTGGGTTCAGAGTTCAAATCAAAGATTGGCCGGTGGGTTGCTTACTGAGAAGAAACAGTTGGAGATGGAGGTGACGTTAGTGCGTAAATTTGAGTGTTTAATGCAGTCTCGGCACGTGTATTGGGGATGTTTGTGAGTTGAGATGAGCTGCTGGTGAGATACACTACTGGGATGTAGCCAAGCCCTATCTCACTTCTCACCCACAAAAGAAAAAAAAAATTAGAAAGAAAGAAAGAAAGAAAGGTGCAAAATAAAAGCGTAAAAGAAAGAAAGAAAGAAAGGTGCAAAATAAGTAAGTTATACAAAGAAAGAAAGAAAGAAAAAAGTAAGGCAGAGAAAGAAAGAAAGAAAGAAAGAAAAGAAAATGATAACGTAAACAAATAATACGTGAAAAGAAAGAAAGAAAGAAAGAAAGAAAGAAAGAAAGAAAGGTGCAAAATAAAAGCGTAAAAGAAAGAAAGAAAGAAAGAAAGAAAAAAAGAAAGAAAGAAAGAAAGAAAGAAAGAAAGGTGCAAAATAAGTAAGTTATACAAAGAAAGAAAGAAAGAAAAAAGTAAGGCAGAGAAAGAAAGAAAGAAAGAAAGAAAGAAAGAAAGAAAGAAAGAAAGAAAGAAAAGAAAATGATAAAGTAAACAAATAATACGTGAAAAGAAAGAAAGAAAGAAAGAAAGTTAACATTAAAATGAGTGAGAGAGGAAGAAAGATAGAGAAATAGAGAACAAGATCAAGACAAGAAACTTCAGTTTTTGTTTTGAATCTTTTTTAAAAGTCTCGTCTGTTGTTCTAACCAACCCACTAATTTCTCCTGACAAAGAAGAAGAAGAAGAAGAAGAAGAAGAAGAAGAAGAAGAAGAAGAAGAAGAAGCATTTAAAATGAATAAAAACAACAACAACAAAATCAACAAAATATCCCATTTGTGATTTAGCCAAGTTAAATTAGTGAAAAGGCCAAAATAAACAAAATATCTCGACGAAATGCCAGCAGTCAAGCAAGGAAGAAAAGGAACAAAAAGAAAAAGAAAAACAGAAAAACAAAAACCCTAACCTAACATTTTAAAAAGGTATCAAAGGTACTTTCGTTCGTTTTCTCTTTATTTCATTACCTGATGTCAAATTAGGTAAAAAAAAATGTATAATTAATGTTCAACCAGAAAGAAGGTGTCTGATAACATTTGCCGATTTGGTCTTGTAAACTTTTATACAGTATAGTATCAATACCCAACACTCGTGGCCTTATACCAAACCTTGCTTGATAAAATTCATTAGTTTCTCGCGTCATCAAGGCATGCCAACATCACAGATTCTCTTGGCTCTCTCTGGACTCTATCTCTCACTCTCTCTCTCTCTCTCTCTCTCTCTCTCTCTCTCTCTCTCACACACACACACACACACACACACACACACACACACACACACACTATCCATCCGTGTAGACAATCGCTATAAGCGATTGAGACGTCATTTAGTGTCGGTAGAAGGGTGGTAAATAAATAAGTTTTTGTGGTCGTCCAACACTAGTATGTCCTTTTGGGAGTCCACAGGAGAACATCGTTAATAAGTTCGTCCATACTTTTTCAGCATTGCCCAGCAACAGTAAAGTGAGTTTGATCTTCTCTGGGTGCCCTAAACTATGCTTACATATAAATGTGTAAAAAATTCTGATCGTGAATTTATGATTGACGATATAAGTATTATCGATCACTTGGAATATATAGAGAGTTCAGTCTAAATTATACTTCAAATATATATATATATATGTATATATATATATATTTGAAGTATAATCCAGAATTATTCATTTTTTCTATGGTATAATTTATATATATATATATATATATATATATATATATATATATATAAAGATTATAACAGAAAAAATGAGTAATTCTGGATTTTAGAAGCATGAAAATCCTTGTCATATATTCATTATAGCCACGTTGGTTATTTTAAGGAATATATTGAGTGAGGATTTCTTTGAAATGAGATTCTGCAGATGTCTCTGTACTATCTAAATGTCTCTTACCTTGTGTGTGCGTATATATATATATATATATATATATATATATATATATATATATATATATATATATATATATATATATATATATATATATATATATATATATATATATATATATATATATATATATATATATATATATATATATATATATAAAGATTTTGTGGTACGTACAGAACCGGTTTATTGGTCAAGTGGGTAGAGTGTTCACCAATGGTCAGGGAGACCTGGGTTCAATCCAAGGTCGCGTCATACCAAAGACTTTAAAAATGGTACTTGATACCTCCTTGCCAATATAAGGTACGTATCAAGGGTAAAGTGGAGCAATCCAGGGAAAGAAGTAGCGCCCTTCCGTACACCTCAGTGATGTAGCTATTGAAAAGGGAGGCTTCGGGTCGCCCTCGACTACGGTCGCCAACTTTACTTTACTTATAGGATTCAAGCAGTGCTTTTAAAATCGTATGCATATTAAGATTTAAATCGATTAAAAAGTGTTGTATCGTGGTAAGGAAAAGATACACAGTGAAATAGAGTTCATTATTTATTAACTCAAGTGGTACAGCCCGACTAGTATTATAAGTCTCCCGCTATAGGTGTTACGTCCATAGTTGGGTTTACTACTGACCCACGTCCTTTCAGAGCTATATCTCTCGGCTTCTGTTTCTGTCTCTCTCTGTCGTGCTTGAGAAACACGGCGTCTTTTAAACTTCCGCGATACCGGAAGTCACGTGGTACCCACCGCTATACAACAAAAAATTAAAATATTTTAGTCGATTTTTAAAATATTCTATTTATATTAATATCCACACACTTTTAAAGGCACTATATATATATATATATATATATATATATATTAATTCGCGAGTCGGGACTATCCTACTACAGTTTCGCCTAAAACGGCTCCTCAGGGTACCTAATACCGACCTGGTAGGTAGTAAATTAGTAAATATATATATATATATATATATATATATATATATATATATATAGGTAATATTCGTACAGGTTAAAAAGTTTGGAGTAATTCCCTCAGGACAAGAAAATCATTCAAGAGCTGAACATTTAAATTTTCCTGGTGGAGAGCTCAATGTAATTAATTTTACAGAGCAATATTTCTTTAAGAAAAAAACCAAAGACCGGTTAATTCATGATTATAAATTTATAAATTTATAATCATGAATTAACCGGTCTTTGGTTTTTTTCTTAAAGAAAAAATATATATATATATATATATATATATATATATATATATATATGTGCGTGTGTGTGTCTGTGTGTGTGTATATATATATATATATATATATGTATATATATATATATATATATATATATATATATATATATATATGAACTTTAGGATCATGTAGTTTAAAATATGCATATTTTGTCAACATTTCTTCATTAATAGATATTTGATTGAACACTCCAGACATTTTTGTCGACATATTTTTTTGTTAATCCTTCCTATATCGTTGTATTGAGTGGCGTTTATTTTTCAAATTTGTTTCTCTAAATAGCGTCAGTATAAACGCTCTCTTACAAAAGTTACATCACTTTTGTAATACATCCTCCCCTGATGAGGGCTCAAAGTTGGGCAGAAAGTACTCAGGAAATAACTAATTATGAAACGTTTTCAACCAATTCCCGCCGAATATCATAAGATCGATACGGCAACTCAAAAGAATTAATAAAAAAAATATGTAGACAACATATGTGTATAATGTTCAATTAAATCTGTATATTTATATTTATATATATAATTTTCTATTTTGATTTATTCATTTTTTCGATATAAATATCACTCCCTGCTTACCCAACCATTTTCTTTCTTTTTTTTTTCTGTACTATAATCTTTATGCTTATATGGAGCATACGTGGAAGCATTATATATATATATATATATATAAAGTTAAATACGATATCATGAAAAAAATTTCAAGTAACAATAGCTGCAGACTGTGTCTGTAGATATGCATCCTTGAACAAGCTGAAAGCAAATTGCAGAAGAAAAGAAGCGAATTGATATCAAAAGTTTAGGCGTATTTATAAATGTGTTATTTACAACCTGACTAATTCCATATTTATTTTTTTCTATTTCAACAAGCCTCTTGCATTATATATATATATATATATATATATATATATATATATATATATATATATATATAAATGTATGTGTGTGTGTGTATGTTTCCGAATATGAGTTTCACGATCACTTACACGACTCGATAATTCCGATTGATTGGCTACACTTTTCCGTCTGATTATTGTGCACACCACATAGAATTTAAAGTAACTAGCTTAGAGAGTTCATAATTTGATATTATTCTGGGTTGGATACCTGCTCTGCTGGAGTAGCGTCGAGCACTTTTTCTCATTTGAATTTATCTTTTTATGCTCTGTGTGTGTGGTGGGATGTGCTGAAACTTTTCGTAAATGCATGTTTGGTTATAAAGAACGTACAATAAAGAATGTATCGACTTTTTTTTGGGGGGAATGCAAGTTTTATTTCTTACAAATAAGACAACGTAAATCCAAATCATTTGGAAATGACCTACAGGTCATTTAATGACAAATCCTCTTTATACATATATTAAGTATAGTGGATTTGGTTTGGTCTAGTTTTATGGCGCATCAGCCATTGTAGGTCATTTAATACCAAATCGTTTTATAGATATATTAAATATATGATTTCTAAACATTTTGTTGATAAAATTTTTAAACAAGCCTGAGCTCATTTTTTGGCACACAATAAAATGGTTTCACTTAATTTCAAACAACTCAGTTTAGCATAAGCAGAATTTTCTGTTTAAACAAAGTTAGATGTAAAAACAGTTCTATTTCAAACAATTCGATTTAGCAAAAGTTCAGTTTAAATGTCAACAGTTCTATTTCAAACAATTCAGTTTTCCATAGGTGCAATTTTTTGTTTACACACAGTTAAACGATCAAACAGTTCTATTTCAAACAATTCAGTTTAGTATACGTACACAGTTTTTGTTTACACACAGTTAAATGTAAAAATAGTTCTATTTCAAAACAATTCGATTTAGCATAAGTACACAGTTTAAATGTCAAACAGTTCTATTTGACCCATAGATAAGACCATATCAGGTGCTAACACTCTGGGCCAGAGTGGACTTGGGAACGATGGCAATGAAGGGGTACTCCGCATTTCCCTAAGTTCCTGCACTATTGAAGCTTCACCATCAGATTTTTTAGTGTCATATTAGGACACTAGTTGTGGGAAACTTACCCCTCGGCAGAGAAGCAGTCGGTGTAATCAGCAGCCCCAACAAAGCATATATATGATATATTTAGAATAATATTCAAATATGGAAAGCTTTGGTTTCTTTGTTTAATGGCATACCGACTTCCTTGGGTTATTTAAAGTCAAAGCCATCCTGAATATGTGAACTCCTTTATCCTGCAAGCTATTGATTAAATAGCACTACTACTGACCTTCTACAAGGATGACTTTGGCATTAAATAAACCATGAAGTTTGGCATGCCATTAAATGAAGAGACCACTGTTTAAAGCGCCTGGTTGGTCGTCCAAATCAGGCTATAGAGCCCGGTCTGCTCAACTCTTTTACCCATAAGCCGGGACGGGATTGGATTCATGTTTTTTTCCTTAATATGTGTAAGCAAATGGGATCTTACTCGTCTAAAATGTTTTCTACAAGGTATTCGTTGAGAAATCTTACGTTTAGTATATGTAAAAACAGAATTTGGCGTTGAATAACCTACAAAGGTTGATATGCCATAGAATACAACCAACCAGCCTCATCCGGAATTTGAACTCCGTTCTCAGGGTTCATTTTCCTCCAGTGATAATTATCACGCCGCAAGCGCCTTTAGAAATAGCTAACCAGACAACTGCACCTAAACCAGCCATTCTGAGTGCTACCACGAGGTCACGAGTTCAAACCGCAATGTTAGCTAATTGATTTATCAACAACGAATAAAGTACGATTCTCTAACAAATCTCTTTGCAGGCGACCGAGGTGTTTTGAAGAGTTCAAAACTAATTAATTCATTCGTACTCAACAATTATAAATGCTTGAGAATAATTATAAAATAAATAAAGAACCAGACAACAGCACTCAGCCTTTGGAGATGGTTCAAATTACATCACTTTTTTTTTCTTTTTTTTTTTTTTTTTTTTTTAACGCGAAGGCTTTTTGTTTACCCTTTTAATCTATAAATGACATTTTCACACTGGATGTGTTACTGAGTAATATTCTAATGACCAAAAAGTTCTTGTTACATTACATTAAAAGCATTAGTTTTCATCATCATAAACCATCATCATGGCTGCTTGGAACTGAAGACGGCATTCAGTGTCTGCACAGAGCGGCTTAATGTCTTTGTGTTAGGTTTCGTTTCTTTGTTTTAATGGCATATCAACCTTTGTGAGTAATTCAATACCAAAACCATCATTGCAGAAAAACAGTGGCCTTAGCATTTATTCAGAGCCGGAGAGAATGGATATAATAATAATAATAATAATAATAATAATAATAATAATAATAATAATTAGCGCAAAAGGAATATAAGACTAGACACGATTGGTTCGGCAAGGTGATACACTGGGAAATGAGCAAAAAATTTAAATTTTACCATACCAACAAATGGTATATGCACAACCCAGCACCTGTCCTAGAAACTAACACATATAAACTCCTATGGGACTTTGGTATGCAGACGGATCACCGAATCTCGGCCAGAAGACCAGACCTAATAATAATAAACAAACAAAAAAAAAAGAGAACTTGCAAAATTGTTAACTTTGCTGTCCCGGCTGATCACAGTATAAAACTGAAAGAATGTAAAAAGAAGGATAAGTACATCGACCTTTCTAGGGAATTAAAACAACTGTGGAACGTGCAGGTGACAATTATACCAATTGTAATTGGTGCTTTTGTTACAGTAACTAAAGGATTACTAAAGGGACTAGAGGACTTGGAAGTTGGTGGACTTGTGGAGACCATTCAAACTACAGCATTACTGAGAACGGCCAGAATACTGAGAAGAGTCCTGGAAACTTGAGGAGACTTACTGTCACTCAAACTCCAGTGAAAGACCATCAGCTGACGCTGATGTGAAAAACTCTAATGAGTAAATAATAATAATAATAATAATAAGTGAGATACAAACGGATCATCTAACCTCGGCCAGACGACCAGATCTAGTGATAGACAACAACAACAACAAAAAAAAAAGAGAACATGTCAAATAGTGGATTTGGCCGTTCCGACTGACCACAGGAAAAGGAAAAGAGAGATAACTACCTGGACCATTTTAGAGAACTGAAAAAAACTATGCAACAGGGAAATGAAGGTCCTGCCAATTATCAGTGGCGTGCTACAGGAGGATTTGGAAATTAGGGAACAAGTGGAGACCATCCAGACTACAGCATTATTAAGATCGACCAGAATACTAAGAAGAGTCCTGGAGATTTGAGGAGACTTGCTGTCACTCAGATCCAGTGGAAAACCATCAACTAATGCTGGTGTGGGAGAACATATACCCCGATGGGCTCAAGGTAACACTTAAAAAATATATCAAACTGGAAAAACCCTGGCCTTGATGGCATACACGGATTTTGGTTTAAGAAATTCACCTACTTCCACGACAGACTTGCTACCGAAATGAATAAATGCTTACAGAAAACTGAGATATCCGAATGGATGACCAAAGGGAAGATCACTCTAATTAAAAAGGACCCCCCAAGTAACCACCCCAAACAACTATAGACCCATAACGTGCCTACCGACGATGTGGAAAATGCTAATGGCTCAAATTAGGGAGAAGATCGATAACTCAATGATACTATTTACCAACCCCTCCGCTCGGGCAGGATATGACACAAGGTCAATTTTTAAGCGGAGTTTAACAGGTTTGAATTCAGAGTTTTCCTTCTCCTAGACTAGTTGTCTCACCAAGGCCGAAGAACCTAGTCTGTCCTACTATTTACCCATAGCTGGAGGGAGAATAATTGGATTCATACCTTTCCCAATGGTATTAGTGCTATGTGAAATGCAATCAGTCTCGTCCAGGATTTGAACTCGTGTCGCCGTGCCCATTTCCTACGACGATAACGACTACACCACAGGCAACTCAATGATAAACGGCGGAATCTTCCCCGAAGAATAGATAGGATGCCGCAAGAGAACCAGTGGCATAGAGGAACTATTATATATAGATCAACACATCCTCAACGAAAGTAAAACGAGACGGAAAAATCTAGCTATGGCCTTGATTGACTATAAAAAGGCTTACAATATGATCCCCTCAAAGCTGGATGCTACACTGTCTTAAAATGTATAAAATACCCAACCACGTCATATGTGCCATATTTTTAGAGACAACGATATACTTTTTATCTTCATTTATTAATTTTATCTTATTATTAAGAAATACCAGGTTTTACTGTTAGTGAGTTGTGCTACAGGCTATTATCAGTGACATAGATTCTCACAAGGTGCCCTGTTCTTCTTGCTTTATGCCAAATTAGGTGAACTTTTGCAAATAGAGGGAGTCTTTGTGGTGTAGTGAAGTAGTGGCAACGTGATGAACTGCGACATCATAGTAAGAGGGTTCGAACTCCAGTCGTGCCTTTACGTTCACTTTCGAACTAATAACTTTAGGAAAGGGATTAACTCCCTTATTTCTCCAGCTATGGGTTAAATAGCACCACTGCAAATCTATGATGATGGTTTTAGTATTAAGTAACCTATGTAGGTTGATATGCCATTAAACAATAAAACCAAACCAAACCAAACTGCTATGTTTTTGCATATTCCTATCGAAATCTGATAATTTTTAAACAAATCTATTTCACTCATATCAAAGGTGGTACTACAATAGGTCGGAGTGAACCCGGGAGTAATGGCAATGAAGAGGTACTCCCCACTGTCCCAGAGGTTAAGAGCTGGGCCCACCTAAGGATGCAAATTAGAGTCACATCCAAAACGCCTTTTTCTTTAGAAGAAGTGGTCTTAAGAATACCCTTATCCGCTCCAGTTAGGGGTCAAATAGTACCAATACTGTCTTTCTATAAGTATAGCAATGGCGTTAAATAACCTACGAAAGTTGATCTACCATTAAACAAAGAACCCGTAACCATAGTAAATGAAAACCAAATAATACTATGACCAAAACATTATTTGGTATTATTAATGACTAAACTCTTCAAGAAGTGAAATTCTGTAACTTAGGGAAAAATCAAGTTTAAATTGAAATCTAAAAATCTACCAACAGAAAAAGAATGATATGCATGTGTTTGACTGGGTATGAGGAATGTGAATCAAAAAGGTTTGAGCGAGGAAATAAAGAAAGAAAGTACGAAAGAAAGAGAAGATAAAAAATAAGATAAAACAAGATCTAATTCAAATTTGTATATATATATATATATATATATATATATTGGTTAGTTGGTTGGTTAGTGTTGGTTTTATGGCGCATTATAAGTTTTTAACACCAAATCAATTTTTATACATACAAACAGTTCTATTTCAAACAATTCAATTTAGTATATGCATATACTCGGTTAAATGTCCAAAACAGATCTATTTCAAACAATTCAGTTTAGCGTAAGTACACAGTTTAGTTCTATTTGACCCAGAGATAGGACCCTGTCAGGAGCTACTGGGAAGCGATTGCAGTAAAAAGGAACTCTGCAAACCCCAAAGCTCCAGCATTACTGGAACCTCACCATCAGATTGTTTAGTGTCTTATACAGGACACTCGTTGGTGAGGGTCTTACCATTAATACAGTGTAAACACAAAAACACTTATACTCTTTCACGTTGGTGGTGACAATTGTATGTTCTCAAAGTTTCATGTGATAACGTTTGGTATTTCGGACACTTGTCAACCCTGTCATCTGGGGCTGTAGAAAACGCCGCCTACATCTCTGCAGAGAGGTAAGACCTCCCTACTAACGAGTTTCCTGAATATTACATTAAACAATCAGATAGTGAGAGTCCAGTCTTGGAACTTTGGGGAATGCAGAGTACCCTGCTTCATTGCCATCGCTCGAAGGTTCACTCCGACTCAGAGTGGTAACCTCTGATAACCTCTTACCCATAGAACTCTTTGACATTTAAACCATACATGCAGATAAATTACTTATGCTAAATTGAATTGTTGAAATAAATGTGTTTGGTCATTTAACTGTGTGTAAACAAATGTCTGATATTTAATAGGATTGTTAGTGATACATAGTAATACTTTGAACCATTTAACTTTATTGACTTGTGTTTAATTGAATTGTTAGAAATAGAACTGTTTGACACTTAACCGTGTGTAAACAAATGACTGATGTTTAATAGAACTGTTAGTGATACATAACAATACTGCAACCATTTAACTGCGTGCTGAAGAATAAGTAATGCCGAATATGATTATTAGTGTTGAATAATAGGACAAGTGGAGACCATCCAGACTACAGCATTATTAAGATCGGCCTGAATACTAAGAGGAGTCCTGGAGATTTATAGGTGTTAGATGGCAATAAATGAAGCCATTTAACAATACTAGTGTACAAAGAAATTAGTTCTAACTCACAAATTGTATGTGCATATCCATTTACATGTATGCAAAAAATGACTGATGTTAAACTCTTCCAGTTACATAGCAATACTTAAAACTATTTAACTTTGAACAAACAAATGATTAATAATAAATAGAATTGTTTGTGTCAGATAGAAATGTTTGAAACCATTAAACTGCGTGCAAAAAAAATGAGCACAGGCTTTTAAAAAATGCTTATCTACAAACTATGTGTTTACAAATCATATATATATTTAATACTTATGCATAAAAATGATAAGGCAGAAAATAACCTATAACGTTTGATATGCCATAAAAACCAAACAAACTAAATCTTATATATTTAATATATATGTATAAAGAGAATTTGGTATTAAATAACCTACAATGGTTGATATGCCATAAAACCAAACAAGACCAAATCATACATATTTAATATATATGTATATAGAGGATTTGGCATTTAACAACCAGCAATAGTTGATATGCCCGTGGTGTAATGGTTATCGTCGTAGGAAATGGACACGGCGACACGAGTTCAAATCCTGCCGAGACTGATTGCATTTCACATAGGACTAATACCCTTGGGAAAGGTATGAATTCAATTATTCTCCCTCCAGCTATGGGCAAATAGTAGGGCAGACTAGGTTCTTCAGCCTTGGTGAGGCAACTAGTCTAGGAGATGGAAAACTCTGAATTCAAACCTGTTAGACTCCGCTTAAAAATTGACCTTCTGTCATAACCTGCCCGAGCGGAAGGGTTGGTAAATATGAATAGTTGATATGCCATAAAATTCAACCACACCAGACACTCGATGCACGCCCTGCTCGTTACTTGATAAACATCGATGTTGTAATCTAGCTCCGGTTCAGACTCTCTGCTGCATATTCTGCATAAAATCAAGGGCTTATTGTGACCAGCCTATATTTAACAGAGAAGTACAATTTAAAGCTATAAAACATCCAGTCATTTTTTACGGGTACTAGACTATTTGTTTTTATTCTGAGCACACCTTACCCGTATTGTATTGAATTTTATAGAAGCCTGGTTTACTGTCTTTTGTCAGATTCACGCAGACGGCCCTCTTCCCTCTTACACTGCCCAGTGAGTTTCTCTACGAGATGGACATTATTCTGAAAAGAACGATGTACTCTTTTTTTTTTCTACCCAACTTCTTTTCAATCATTTATTGAACCAAACCAATAGATTATTAGTAGCAATTTGCATTCAGTAAAGAAGGAGGGATAGAAACATATATATATATACACAGACTGAGATAAATTGGTAGTTAGATATTGACGTGTTGACAGTAAATATGTCTCTCTTCTTGATGTGAATTTTATTCAATGATTGAGTTTAAATACGAGGCCTCACACGCTTACAGAGTTTCAGACTATTCCAGCCTGCATTTCCCTTTTGAGGTGTTTTAGGCATCAGGAAACTGATCCTGACTCAACTCCTTTTAGTGCCATGGAGAGATGTATAATTAAATATTGTATCTTATTAGTTGTACCGGGTATTTCAAAATAGATGCAACTCATTAATCTGATAATGATTTATTACTGAGGCAAGCGCAGTGGCGGTCATTTGGAATATGTCCTGTAAAAAATGCATCCTTTGAGCTAAAGACATTAAATCAATGTTTTTGGTAATCATTATTATATCGGATTCCAGGATATGCAATCTTTTTTTAATTCTTATCTAAATAATAAATCATTATCATATTAATGGGTTGCATCGATTTGGGGACTGTTTTGCATGATTTTGTCTCCAAATAAGTTGTAAAAAAGTAAAGTTGGTGACCGTATTCGAGAACGACCAGAAGGCTCCCTTTTCAATAGCTACTACACCGAGGCGTAGGGGAGGGCGTGACTCTTTTTCCATGATTGCTCCTCTTTACCCTTGATACGTACCTTATGTTGCTGAGTGTTAAACAAGGAGGTATCAAGTACCATTTTTAAAGTCTTTGGTATGACGCAACCTGCGATTGAACCCCGGTCTCCCGGACCATTGGCGAACACTCTACCCTCTGGGCCAATGAGCCGGTTCCAAATAAGTAGTGAGGCAAAACATTTTTCCTCTCTTGTCCCAGGCATTGTGATCGAGCATAAATATTTGTTATAATATTCTATTTTCAAACCTGAAACAAAAAAAAACATTATAATTAATAGAGTTATTAGCAGTCACATTGGTCCCATGTATATTGAGACACTCTATATTAGCAGTTACATGAGTCACTTGTATATTGAGACACCCTATATATAGTAATTAAACCATTGAAGTTCCAGGGAAAGAAGTGGCGCCCTCTCCTACACTTCGGTGTAATAGCTATTGAAAAGGGAGCCTTTGGGTCACCCACGACTACAATCGGTTGACTTATTTACTTGCTTTTTGTCTTTGGTGTTTTTCTTTGGTTTCATCTTTGGTTTTAGTAAATATGAACTTGTCTTTTAGAACTCTTTCGATGGATTCTCAATTCAAGTTCAGATTTCGAGTGGCCCAGAACATATAAAAATGCTAAGATTGTTTTGTTCACTTGTTCACCTTATACGCCGAGATATCCGGTAATCCAAGAGAATTATTTTGCACTTCTCCTTAACCAAAAGTATTGGTTAAACCAAAATTATATCAGATGAGTCACAACTCCTGGGGTATTTGTTGACCGCCCCACCTTACGGGCGAGTATGGCACAAGACCTTTTTTTAGGTGGGGGAGTCACAACTCCTGAGTGACTGTAAATGCGTCTGTCTGTATTTAAGCAGGTTCTATAAAGATTAGACTACGCCATTCACAGATAGAAGGGGACCATAAGAGAAATTTCTTCGAATGTAAAAGAGGGGAAATCCACTTAGAATAGTCGATTTAGCATAGTGGTTGAGATACTGGTTTGCGAGTTCGAACTACAGTCGCGCTAATACGTTCACTTTCAGACCTTGAGTAGCCCCCTTTATCCCCACAAGCTATGGGCTCCACAGTACCACTACTGTTCTTCAGCAAGGATGGATTTGGCATTAAATAACCCTCAAAGTTTGATATGCCATTAAACAAAACAAACCAAAATGAAACTGAATGTGTGATCTGTCAAAATTAATGGAACCATATTTCAGTATATTGTAAAGTATCTCTCTAAATTTTCGCCCGCCTCCCCAAGAGTTGGGCTCAGAATATACCAACTACATCCCTAGACCATAGTCGAGGGTGACCCGAAGGCTCCCTTTTCGATAGCTACTACACCAAGGTGTAGGGGAGGGCGCTACTCCATTCCCTGGATTGCTCCACTTTACCCTTGAACCGTACCTTATAATGCTGAGTGTTAAGCAAGGTGGTATCAAGTTCCATTTTTAAAGTCTTTGGTATGACTCGACCTGGGATTGAACCCAGGTCTCCCGACATTGGCCCAGCGGTTAGAGTGTTCGCCAATGGCCCGGGAGACCTGGGTTCAATCCCAGGTCGAGTCATACCAAAGACTTTAAAAATGGAACTTGATACCACCTTGCTTAACACTCAGCATTATAAGGTACGGTTCAAGGGTAAAGTGGAGCAATCCAGGGAATGGAGTAGCGCCCTCCCCTACACCTTGGTGTAGTAGCTATCGAAAAGGGAGCCTTCGGGTCACCCTCGACTATGGTCGCTAACTTTACTTTACTTTTACATCCCTAGAGCGGTGTAACCCTCGGCCCTCACCAAAATACGAATATCTTGAGTAGATCCACGAGGTTCCAGAGTGATAATACTTCTTTGTATCTTCCTTTGTTTAATGGCATATCAACTCTTATAGGTTATTTAATGCCAAAGCGATTCTCCTAGACCAACAGTAGTGGTACTATTTAACCCATAGCTGGGAGGATAAGGGGGTTCATATCTTTCCCCAAGGGTATTTGCCCGAAAGTGAACGTAATAGCGCGACTGGAGTATGAACTCGCTTACCACGATTCCGCAGTCCAGCACATTAACCATTACACCACGAGGACACCCACCTCTTAGTATCGCATCTATAAGTCAAATTTGTATTAAGAATGATAATTTCAAGTTATAATTGTTTACTAAGTGGCTTGAAACTATATACTTACTTGATATACTTGAAGCTATATAATTGCGAACAAATTATTAGAATTAGATAGGAATACTTAAACTCATATAACTGTGTGCAAATTATTTGTACTAAGAAAAAGTATTTGAAGGACCCTGTAAGGTGCTACCACTCTGCGCCAGAGTGGACCTGGAAGCGATTGCAGTAAAAAGGAACTCTGCAAACTCCAAAGATCCAGCATTACTGGAACCTTACCATCAGATTGTTTAGCGTCATATCCAGTTGTCTTTTGGGACACACTAAATTGCATCGGATGATGAGGCTCCAATTCTGGTGATCTGGGAAGTGTGGAGAGCTCCTGCATTGCGATTACTCCCAGGTCCACTCTGACTTGGAATAGTGGTACCTCTTGAGTTCCCATCTTTGAGTCAAACTGTCCTGTTTAAAAAAAATAATATTCAACATGTTCTAAAACAAAAATTCTCTTAAGAAACAACTACACACAAAATGTAAATATGAGTGGGCAATAAACGTCATTCTCTAACCTCTAGGCATAAAATAACTCTAGATAGGTTGACATGCCATTAAATTCAATCTATGAAGCTATAATTCATTACAAATGATTATCATTAGTTGCTTGAAAGCGTATAAGCAACAAACCTACAAGGTATCTATCTATCTATCTATCTCTCTTTCTCTTTCTCTTTCTCTCTCTCTCTCTTTCTCTCTTCCTCTCTCTCTCTCTCTATATATATATATATATCCTTCTATTTCAAGCTATCAATGAATCTCCATCTGTTAAAATCTATCTATCTATCTATCTATCTATCTATCTATCTATCTATCTATCTATCTCAATTCCTAATCAACCAACCAACCAACCAACCAACCAACCTACCAGCTCGGTATCTATCTATCTATCTATCTATCTCAGCCAATTCATGTCTCTCAACCAACCAACAAACCAAATTTGAATTTTAGATTTTTTTTTTTTACATCTAGCTCGATTCATTTATTTTAGAGGGGGCCCTCATAGTGTTATGACTAAAATTCTGGATTGCAACCTCGAAGTAAGCGAGTTCAAACTCCACTCATGCTATTACATTGACTTTCAGACTAATATTTTTGGGAAAGGTATACCCCCCAATTCCCCCTCCAGTTATGGGTTAAATAGTATCACTGCTGTTCTTGTACAAGAATGGCTTTGGCATTAAATAACCCACAAAGGTTGATATACCATTGATGAGACTGATTGCATTTCACATAGCACTAATACACTTGGGAAAGGTATGAATCCAATTATTCTCCCTCTAGCTACGGGTAAATAGTAGGGCAGGCTAGGTTCTTCAGCCTTGGTGAGGCAACTAGTTTAGGAGAAGGAAAACTCTGAATTCAAACCTGTTAAACTCCGCTTTAAAAAAATTGACCTTGTGTCATATCCTGCCCGAACGGAGGGGTTGGGTAAATATGGATATGCCATTGAACAAAAAAGCCAAACTAATCAGACACACTGGTAGGTGTACAATATGGCAGCTAATCAGCATAATCCAGCATTCTTTGCTCTCTAATTGGAAAGGGATTTATTAAAACAAATTAGTAAATTCACCCTGACAAAATGTTTTTTTCACTTGATGCACCAGATTTCCATTTCAGTTCCCAGTCGAGAGCCACCATAGGAAACATACGTTTGTATCTAGCTGACTACAAAACCCAATGTCAAGCTAGCCTGTCTTCCGTTGTTCCAGGTTTATGGGAAGAGGGAGTACCCATGGTGTAGTGGTATCGTCGTTAGCGAGTTCAAACTCCAGTTGCACTAATACATTCACTTTCGGACGAATACTTTCCGGAAAGGTATGATCCCCTTATTCCCTCAGCTTTGGGTTAAATAGTACCCCTACTATTCTTCTAAAAGGATGGCTTAGGTATTAAATAACCCTCAAATATTGATATGCCATCATAGAAAGAAATTTAACTATCATTTATTTTAGGACGATTTCTTTAAATCATTTTGTCATATTTTTAATTGGAAAACCCATGTTAAAATAACAGTGATGCAGAAAGGACTTATTTAGTTTTTATAAAAAGCTCTTAAAATAACTGTTTTCATTAAATGTTGTTTTATGAAATATGAAAATTTTAATGTAACTCTGGTTAACAGGAAATATATATGTGACAGTTTTTTGGACTGTATACATCGTTGCAATTTATTATACAGAAAGGACTTATTTAATTATAAAATCTCTGAAAAAAATAAGTGTTTCCATTAAATTAAATTATAGAGATTTTGAAATTTAAACATTTTCATGAAACTCAAAATAACATGAAATTCATTTGTGGGAAACTGATTGTTGTGGGCTGGAGGGAGCCTCCCCCCACTTCACTAAGATGGACTGGTCTGAGCTCTATTTAGAGCAGGGCTCACTCTAGACTTTGTCTGTAAACAAATACGACTAAGGTAATTTACATTAGTCGGAGTACCAAACTGTGTACCGTATTCTCTCCGGAATAAAATATCTTTTATTTTACATATGTGTCGACCTTATTTATTCCTCAACACAACACTTACAAATTGCCGTTAGAGAAAGGAATTATTATTAACTTTTGAGGTATTTACGATTTTAATGACCACATCTGCTGATCTTAAATTAATCCTAAATTCTAACTGTACAATCAAACTTTCAAGTCCAAAAGAACAATTTATAATCCAGCCCCTAAATATTAACCCTTAATTATGAATTCTAAACCCATATAAGCCCTGTAAATCCCTGCAAATCCTATTCTTGGAATTATCTGTCTCTACTGAGAACAGATTATTCACTAAGATATTTCTTGAAGGAAATAAGATTTCCAAGGATTCGCAATTTTATCCACAGAAAGAAATTACTTCAGTTGTTTATCAAACACATTTCAACCAACTTATCTACTTTGAATTTTACCTCATCACAACTATGGATGGAAACGATTTAAAATAAATATTAGACTGGCTCCTGATCTTGATCAATGCACCAAAAGTGGGGAGGGTCTGTGGGTATGGCCCGATCCCTGGAGTGATATCTGGTAGAACAGTGATTTTTGTCATTGCCTCTGTATGGAAATGTTTTTATATGAATATTTCATGTAAGCATCATCAATTTAATGTTCTTGTTATTTATTATTGGTGATGGATTAATAGATAGATCGATAGATAGATATGGTTGGGTGGTTTTATTTTATAACATATAAACCTTTCATGGGTTATTTAATGCCAAATTCTATTCATAAACACACATAGACAGATAGATAGATAGATTAGATTTGAATAGATAAGGTTAGATTAGATATATAGTATTAGATATATATATTAGATATATTAAGAGAAATATGTACATATTATATTAGATTATACATATAAATATATATGTAATATAATGGCCGAGGGATTTCGTTTTACATATCTTGCCTTTCCGTTTAGTTTGGCTGAGAACCTTTCGCTTAGCGCATGAGTTAGTTTGGTGCAACATGAGCGCAGGTGTTCACGCTCACACGGGAAGGATGTGGCATTCAGAAATGTCAAAATAAAAATCCCAGATAGAAAATGTGACCGCGGTATGTGAATGACGTCATGCACCGGAAGCGTGCACGGAGGATTTGGGGGATTTGAGAAAAGTCAGAAAGTTGAGTTTTGCTCTCCGAAGATGAAGGTTGACTTTCGGAGCTTGCGGGTGCCGCACGTGGTTTGGGGTAGATGGAAAAGTCAGCATAGAAAGATTGTGTATCTCCCTCCTTATGTCGAAAAACCTTTAAACTCAAAGGTAATAAAAAGTTTCCTACCTGAACTAAGAAGTCGTAAGTGTTTTCGTGTTTCGGGATTCCTATGTTATCTATATATGAGTTATGAACATTTTATGTACGTTTCACATATCCATATTCATGTATGGCTATGTAACATATATATATATATATATATATTAGATACATTGTTTGTAAGTGAATTGATTGGAGGTAATATTATTTTTAAATGAGAAGCAAAGCTCATTTGATTACATAAGTTAAATGGTTTCAAGTATTGCTATTTATTGCTTGCACTCAGTTAAATGGCCTCAAGTATTGCTCTTTGGCTTGAATAATTCTATTTAATATTGACCATTCATTTGCATGCCATTAAATGGTTCCAAATATTTAGCATAACTACACAACCTCCTGAGATCAATGAAGCAAAAAGCTAATACCCACATTGTCAACCTTGTCAGTGGCCAATCATTGATAACAAATCATAAGTATTCTTTTCACTTCAAATTCACGTACGTAAACACACATATACTTACTTACTTACACACACACACACACACACACACACATACACACACGCATATATATATATATATATATATATATATATATATATATATATATATATATATATATAAGTATATGTATACATTGTTTTATCAATATTAGCATAGCTATTTTGGGCAAGTGATTGCTTATAATGTATAATAACACTTTTTTAAGTACAGTTCTTCTATCAAGCAAATCTTAAAATATCGAAAAGTCCAAAGTGATATTTACTGGTTATATAGTCAGACTGATATCTGTACAGTCTGGTTGCCCAGTCAGCTGGGGCTGTAGAATATGTCGACTGCACCTCTACTGACGGGTAAGACCCCCCCCCGCCAATGAGTGTCCAGGATAAGACACTAAAAAATCTGATGGTGAGGTTCCAGTGATGCTGGAACTTTGGGGAATGCGGAGTACCTCTTCATTGCCATTGCTCCCAGGTCCACTCTGACCTAAAATGTTAGCACTTGATAAGGCCCTATCTATGGGTTGAATACAACTAACTGCATTCTTATGCTAAACTGAATTGTTTGAACTAGAACTTTTAGACTAAACTGAATAGCTGGAAATAGAAATGTTTTTCACAATTAGACTGTACTTACATTTAAACTGCGGGCTTATGCTAAACTGAATTGTTTGCAATTGAACTGTTTTTGATATTGAAATTGTACTTACACTAAACTAAATTGTTTAATATACAACGGTTTTGAAATTTAACTGCTAAGTGAATTGTTTGAAATAGAACTGTTCTATTTGATCTATTGATAGGACCCTATCAGGTACTTGTACTTTGGGCCAGAGTGGACCTGGGAACGATGTCAATAAAGGGGTATTCTGCATTCCCTAAAGCACCAGTATTACTGGAGCCTCACCAATAGATTGTTTAGTGTCATATCCAGGACACTTGTTGGGGGTCCTCTGTAGAGATGCAGTCAGTGTATTCTACAGTCCCAGACGACGAGGCCAATATTGAATACTCATTTTAATGATATATTTTAAGTTTCACGGAGTAATAGATAGATAGATAGATAGATAGATAGATAGATAGATAGGTGCTTTTTTACTGAGAGCCTATCATTTACATGTTGCATATTTTGAGTAGTTTAAATTCAGCATATAAATTGTGTAACATTCATTTATATGAAAAATTTCAGAGCAAAACTCACTTTCAATAGATATATTAATATATTTTGGGACTATTTTGGTATATTCATCCACCAATTCCAACCTGAAACCAAGACACTTATCAGGAAACTTAAAAGGATCTTAATAAAATTACATAGACAAAATGTGTCTTTATTGTCAAACATGCTTAAATGAAAGACTGCTGCCCAACTACACACACAGACACACACACACACACACACACACACACACACACACACACACACAGACACACACACTCACACACACACATATATATATATATATGTGTGTCTGTGTGGATATCTATACTGCCAATTTTATGTGAAATTTAGAATTATGAGCCGTATTTAACATTGAAAACATTTTCGATGTCTTTAGTTTGGTTTTATGACATATCAAACATTGTCGGTTATTTAATGCCAAACCCATTTTTATACATATAAACAGTTCTATTTCAAACAATTCAGTTAAAAATAAGTACAGTTTAGTTCTTTTTGACCCATAGATATGGATAGGACACTATCAGGTGCTACTACTCCAGACCAGAGAGGACATGGGAGTGATGGCAATAAAGGGGTACCCTGCATTCCCCAAAGCTCCAGCATTACGGAAGACTCACCATCAGATTGTTTTGGGTCATATCTAGGACATTCGTCGGGGAAGTCTTACCCCTCTGCAGAGATGCAGTCAGTGTATTCAGCAGCCACAGCCGACTGAGACATATGAACTTTTTAATTTTTCCAATATTTTATAGGTATATAAATATATATTGAACATTTTTGCATTAATAGATTTTAAATTCTATTCCAATCAATTATTTATACATGTGTGTATTTGTGTTTATATATATATATATATATATATATATATATATATATATATATATATATATATATAAACGAGGATCATTAAATAGGTTACCAGACTTTTTTCGTGTAGGCACTTTTATTGATAATACACACATGAAACTCTAGTCCCCTTCAAAGTAATCTCCTCCGGCTGCAATGCACTTGTTGTACCGTTCCAACAACTTCTCGAGGCCCAATGGAAATCATCTTGTGTGAGCGTGTCCCAGCCTCTTTCATCTCCTCAATTGTCTCATAACGACAGCCTCTGAGCTTAGAGAATAACCAAAAGTCACAGGGAGCAAGGTTTGGACTATAGGGACAGTGAGGAACTGTGTTGATGCCCATCTTGGTCAAATGGTCTGTGACAAGGATGGAGTTGTAGACTGGTGCATTGTCCTGGTGGAAATGCCAGTGACCTGATTTGAAAAGTGGTGGCCTCTTCCGACGTAATCTCTTCCTGAACTCCCTTAAAACCTCAACATAGTATTCCTTGTTAACTGTCTGTCCATAGGGAACCCAGGGCATGTAGATCATACCAGTGCTGTCAAAAAAATGGATCATCAAAAGTTTGTGTGTGGATTTGCTCTGTCTGGCCTTCTTGGGTCTGGGAGAGCCAGCATGCTTCCACTGGGAACTCTGTCTCTTAGTCTCTGGGTCATAGCAGTAGATCCAGCTTCCATCGCGTGGCATTTTTTCCAAGTTTAAAACAGAGTTTTATTGCATATCGTTCTTCTAAAGTGTCAGATTGCATTTTTGAAATTCACCAGCTGTGACAATCAGGATTTAGTAGGGTTTATTCCAATTGCTGCTGTCGTTGTTCATTTAAACCTGAAATCATAAAAATTGGTCAGTCATCTCATAAGATATATAGCAATAACATAGTGAATTTTCAAGAGTCTCCGACAATTTTAAATGCCTGTACAAAAAAGTCTGGAAACTTATTGAAGGCACCACGTATATGTATTGGTGCTTTTACACTGAGACATGCAAAGTATATCATCTATATATTGCCATATGTTCCACCTTTGCATATAGATCTACACGCACTCTAAAACATATCAAGTAAATTCATGCCAAAAAAAATTCACTGTTAAAACATCTAAAAATAAAAATAAAAAGTTTGTTGCCGTTGAAAAAAGAATTTGAATGAAATGAAGACCAATCCCATTGGTTGGAAGGAATCAGGGAGATTTGACAGCTAAAGGAGTGTGAATCAGATTTCACAGTTTTTTCTTGTGAATGGATTTCACAAAATTAATCCAAATATGATCCAACCAACAAAGAAATTGTGGTTGGGAATAGCTTAATGTGATGATCTCACAAGCCATTGATAGCAAGTTTGATCTAGGCTGGTGGTTCTGGAAATGGCCTCATCTAAGAAAACTGGTACTTTTCATCGGTAGCCACCTGTAACTATATTAGATTTCATTTAATCTCTTTGACTCAATTCAATCATCAAGGAAAATTCTTTAAAACTTGAAAGAAGTATTTTATTCATTCCAACTAAATGAAACTCAATAGCTTTAATTGCTGTTTATTCATGCCGACAAAGACAGAACACTTCCTCTCTCTTTCTCTCTCTCTCTCTCTATATATATATATATATAAATATATATATATATATATATATATATATATATATATATATATATATATATGCCATATATTTTTGCATTGGTGAGTTTTTTGTGTGTGCATGTTAAAAAAGTAAGCAAGTTGTTTTTTGGGTGAGATTGCTCATATCTTTTGCTCGACATTGTAGATAGATAGATAGATAGATAGATAGATAGATAGATAGATAGAAACAAGCAAAATAGATATGAGCTAATCATGAGAGAGCAAATTAGCTAGACAAATATGCAAACATATATATGCGTGTGTGTTTATTTGTCTGTATGTGTATGTGTATATGTATGTTTATTTGTCTGTCTAACTCAGTGTGTGTGTGTGCGTGTGTGTGTCGATTTTCTGTTTGTCTCAGTGTGTGTGTGTGTGTGTGTGTGTGTGTATGACTGAAAATATGTATGTATGTATGTGTGTGTCTGTGTATGAATGTATTTGTGGGTTAAACAGTTAGAAACTAAGTTTTGCATGTCTCAAATTCAAAGCAAGACCAAAATGTTAAAATTCTGCAAGAATTCAAAATTTTCACACCAAGTTTCCTGCAACGTTTAAGCCACAATTATCAGGCAGCAAAATGATGATGCAGAAACTAGGCTAATATTTATAAATAAAAGCTTTTTTTTTAAATTTCCAAAAAACAGCTGACCAAAAGCCTACCAATCAAAATTCAAGAAATACTGGGGAAAAAAGCTACAAATTATAAGTCTCAGATTATAAATAACATATCAGTTTGTGGTTTATAATTTGCATAACTGGTTGTTTTTTTTTTTTATTTCACAGTATTATTTACTATTTCTAATCTGGGATTCAAAATTTGCGATCCTTTTTTTTTTCTTTTTTTTTTTTTTCTACCATAACGGGAATTTTGATTGGTTGGCTTTTGGTCAGCTGATTTATGTTTTCATATAAATACGAGTCTAATTTCTACTCATCATTATACAGTCAAATGTCTCTGGGCACTTCAGGTGGTGTAATGGTTTGCAAGCTAAACAAGGAAAACTTCACGAATGAGTTCAAGTCTCACTGGGTGTCTCATTCATTCGGTCTGGTGCCACATCTGAGAAAAAAAAAGCTTAGTAGATTACTACTCCAGTTAAATGTTTCTGGTCATCACAGGTTGTGTAATGGTTAACAAGCTAGACTAACAAACTTTCATAAGTGAGTTTGACTCTCATTGAGTGCCCCATTCATTCGACCTTGTGCCACATCTAAGCAAAACACTTTGTAAATTACTACAGTCAAATGTCTCTGGGCAACCCATTTACCATTGCGATAACCTGTTGTGACACTGCAGTGGTAAAAAGAGGATGAACACTAGACTAAGTTAAACTACTCAGAGGTTTATTTACTACTATATAGTAAGTAGTCACCAGGAGAAAGAAAGACAGGATAGAAACTAAGAGGACGGCGTCATCTAGACAAAAATAAGTAACATATCATTGTGACAAAGAGAGAGCAGACACAAACCCTAAATTTTTTCCCTGTTCTAACATGTTTGTCTGATGGATCGCATAGTCTACCGCCCCTTTTGGAATGCACCCACAAACTCAGGGCTTGTAAACTTTCATCTCTTTACATCTTCGGGGCTAGTTTTCTACTAACATCTTTATTTTATCACTTTTTGCTGTCAACTCTCCAAAGAACATTAGTCATCCCTTCACTTCCGCCTGCTATATCTGGCAGAAACATTCGCTTCTGCTCACTCTTCGTATGCGTACACGATCTTTGGACCTTCAGTCCACCCTAGTCATTTCTAATTATCACAAGTGTCCCAGCCTTCCTATTTGGAGACTACTGTTTACTTTATTTCTTTATTTACTTATTCATTTATTCAATTTCAGTTTTCTATGAGCCGTTCAATTATGTTACACTTGGGTGGTGAAATGGTTAGCAAGCTAGACTAGCAAAATTTCAGGAGTGAGTTTGAGTCTCATTAGGTGCCCCATTCATTCAGTCTTGTGCCAAATCGAAGCAAAATCCTTAGAAAATCTCTACTATAGGAATATCATATTTACCAGCCCCTCCGTTCGGGCAGGATATGACACAAGGTCAATTTTTTAAGCGGAGTTTAGCAGGTTTGAATTCAGAGTTTTCCTTCTCCTAGACTAGTTGCCTCAGCAAGGCTGAAGAACCTAGTCTGCCCTACTATTTACCCATAGCTGGAGGGAGAATATTTGGATTCATAACTTTCCCAAGGGTATTAGTGCTATGTAATCAGTCAGGTCCAGGATTTGAACTCGTGTCGCCGTGTCCATATCCTGCGACGATAACCATTACACCACGGGCACCTCTACTATAGGAATATGGTGTGGGCACCTCAGTTGGTATAATGGTTTACAAGCTAGACTAGCAAAACTTCACGTGTGAGTTCAAATCTCATTGGGCACCAAATTCACACAGCCTTGTGCCCCATCTAAGCAAAAGGCTTAGTAAATTACTACAGTCAAATATATCTTATAATGGTTAACAAGCTGGATCAGTAGACTATCATTTGTGAGTCTGAGTAACACTTGGGGGTCCATACATTTAGCCTTGTGCCCCTTCTAAACTAAGTTTAGCAAATAACTACTATCAAAAGCCCCAACAATTAACTGAATTCACACCAATTCTGACATAGTGCGAGGTCGGAAAAATGACATTGGCTTACAATGTTTTATGATATATCAATCATTGTCGGTTATTTAAGGCCAAATCCTCTTCATACGTATTATATCTGATTTGAATAAGCACAGTTTGTAAATACTATTTTTAGTTAGGCAACAGCTCATTTATATGCATACAGTTAAATGTTTATACATATAAGTAAATAGTTTGTTGGTAGTCTTATTTTTAAATCAATCAGAGCTCATCTGATAGCAAACAATTATTAGAATTATTGCAGGTGCCCGTGGTGTAATGGTTATCGTCGAAGGATATGGACCCGGCGACACGAGTTCAAATACTGGACAAGACTGATTGCATTTCACATAAAACCAATACCCTTGGGAAAGGTATAATTCCAAATATTCTCCCTCCAGCTATGGGTAAATAGTAGGGCAGACTAGGTTCTTCAGCCTTGCTGAGGCAACTAGTCTAGGAGAAGGAAAACTCTGAATTCAAACCTGTTAAACTCCACTTAAAAAATTGACCCTGTGTCATATCCTGCCCGAGCGGTGGGGTTGGTAAATATGATTACAACCGCTTGTTCACTGTTAAATGGTTCCACATATTCTAACACAAATAATTCTATTTCATATTAATCATCTGTTTGTACTCACTGAAATGGTTTCAGAAATTGCTATCCAGCATGAAAAGCTTTATTTGCACACAGTTAAAGGATTTCAAGCATCGCTATGTAACTATAACAATTCATTTTTATCATTAAGGTTTTCGGACTATTGTCTTCATCTTTATTGTTATTTCGACAACGTTTCGGTCGATATGTCCTCCGGCCTTCTTCAGGTGTTTGTCAAACGGAATTGTCCTGCAGGACACACGGCGTAACGGTTATAGGCGTTGGTTCCCTGAGCTTCTAAGAAGACAATCATCTGAAGGTTGCAGGTTCAATCCTGACTACAGGCGAGTAACAATACAGGAATACTTAACACTTGTACCTGCTTATGGCTAACAGAATCAGAACAGGTGACCCCGTGGTTTCAATAGAGGACGTAGTTCGAAGTTCCGTGAAAGTTCCCGAGTTCGACAAACACCTGAAGAAGGCTGGAGGACATATTGGCCGAAACGTTTGGAAATAACAATAAAGATGAAGACAATAGTCCAAAAAACCTTAATGATAAAGATCAACAAGCTTCGTCTCAGAAATTTAGACAACTTATAACAATTCAATTCAGTCACAT